>CANXYC011355167.1:0-75342 GCA_948193065.1 Aleurites moluccanus
TTATTAAAATATATATATTATATATATATATATATATATATATATATATATATATATATATATATATATATATATATATATATATATATATATATATCATTTGATTATTTTAAATTTTTAAAAAAATTAAATCAAACTGCATAGATTAAAATTTATAAAAATTAAATTAAATTAAATTAAAATTTAAATAGAATCAATTATGTTTAATTTGCTCACCTGCCCCAAGAAACTAGGAATTCCAAATCTAAATTCAAATGTAAATTCTTGGGGGCTTTAATCATAAAAAGTTAATAGGATTGTTGCATTTTCATTGTATGCTTGTTTTCAAAATACTATAAATATATAATTAAATATATTTATTAATTACTTTTAAATAATATTTTATTTCATGTTAATATGATTATTATAACAAGCTTTCTTACATATATACATAGGGAGAGAGATTTACACTTTAAGTCTAGGGTATTATGGTAATTACATATTTATATAAAATATTTTACATAATTAAAATACCTTATTTAACTCTAGTATCATTAAGATTTTAAATAAAAAAATCTCAAAAATAAGTGGTCCATTTGTCTAATTTCCACATAATTAAGGCACATTTGCAGTTCATTCAATGGCTACTATTTCTATCTTTGGAATGAGAACTTATATAATCCCTTCAATAGGACAAATTAATAAGTGTCATTACTCATTGCCCTCTTACAGAAATCTTTTTATATTTATGAATGGTTGAGGGGTTGCTGTGTAAAAATGTGTCTCATTTTATTTATTTAAAAATTTTTATAAAATTTTTTAAAAATTATATTTTGATAATTTTTATTTAATGAATCTATTGATATATTTTTTATACTAAACAAAAATCATTTGGATAGGAAAAAATACATTAGAAATACATTAAATTTAGACCGTTAAATATAATACATAAAATTTCTAATGCATTTTTTCCTATCCAAATGATTTTTGTTTAACATTAAAAATATATTAATAAATTCATTAAATAAAAAACTATCAAAATATAATTTTTAAAAAATTTTATAAAAATTTTTAAATAAATAAAATAGGGCATATGAGGGGCTGCTGTGTAAAAATACACAAAGCCCCCTCAACCCATTTAAGACTTGTTTTTCCAGCAATTAATAGAGCCAATTTATTGAATTGATCAACAATATATTTAATGGAAATTAATTTTTTTTTATCATAATGTTATGTTTTAATATTAATATATTTTAATTATTGAAATAATATTTTTTTAAAATAAAATAGAATTTTAAAACAATTAGATATTTCCTCAAAAAAAAAAAAATTAAACCCTTATTTGAGTTATTTCAGTCCATATATTTAACCTTTTATATGTAAATATTAAAAAATAAAATAAAATTGAGATTTGCCACTAAAGTATTGTGTTTGTTAAAAGTCCTGAATCAAAACCTCGCCACTAGCTGCTTTAACCTGCAAGAAATTTCTCCCAATAAGCATAGTATTGGCTGGGCAAGCCGCGGGGCACATGTTGGACAAACCGTGGGATTGTCGAGCTTCACAAGCAAAATGCGTGTTTAAGCCAAATGATCACTTTTATATTTGCCACTTCACTTCTCCCCAGTGTTGAATATTTAAGAATCCTAGCTAATTCCATTTTCCACTTCCGTTGAATATCGTAGTCAAAAATCAAAATTCCCTCTTTCCTCGTGTGTTTTTTTTTTCCTGCCAAAAATATATAATGAGTTTTTGCCAATAGTAGAGTAATTTTTTGTTTTTCTTGTTTCAGTCAATTAAAGTATTTTCATGTCAATTTTAATAATAAAACACTTATAAATTGAATATTTGTCACTGCTAACATGAAGCTAATAGATGTGCAGATTGAAGGTCAAAGAAAGCAAGATCCATAATCTTAGAGTTTAATACAGTTGATCATCTACATCAGGAGCTGTATGATTTGATTCTTGATAATATCAGAGATGTTGCTCAACGACAAATGTGTTAGGTTCAGCTGCTGTTTTTAGGGCTTAACTCTCGTTTTATAAAAAAATTAAATTAAATTGAAAACATCATACTCTTCATTTTTAAATTAGAAGTTGTTTAATATCATTTAAATTTTTTTATTTGTATTTTTTCAAATTAAATATTGCTCATCCATAAAAAAGGGTTGAGAAGATACAGAAAAATCACTTTTTATGATTTTCTCTTATTGTGACCATTTTTTTTTAATACTAAATAATAAAAAATATAGAATTTAATAGTAGAATTTTTAAAATTAAGAAATAAAAGATTTTGTTTTCACAAATAAAATTAAAGTAACAATCAACTAATAATTTTTACACACAATTGAAATTCTTTTAAGAAAATTGAGCATAAATAGCTTCCTTTGTCTAATATTACTAAAATCTTTTAAAACATTATAAGATTGTAAGTTGGAATAATTATGCAAAACCTAATTAACCAAAAAATAAAAAAAATTTGACATATCCAAACACTGTTCCTCCACAAAATGTAGTGGTAAACTAATTCAACACAGAACAACTTTCAAATAGCAATAAGCTAAACTTTCAAAAAGCAATTAACTAAGTCAAACTAAAAACATCATAATTTTTTTGTTTTATTATATGATCAAATAGTATCAACCATGTGCTAAACTTTTACACATCATATTCATGTATAATAATACTAATTGATTCACCTATATAAAATTGACTAAAAAAAATCACCAACTTGTTTCCCTCTCCATGCAAACAAAAGGGTGTGATAATAGTTGTGAAACTGTCCATCTCTTACTCGGTTCCCTTTCCAAACAACACTTAAGAAAGCTCCCAAATTCCTGGGAAGCCTGTTTTGGCAAATTACCAAATATATTTCCACAACATATCTCCATCACAAGCTCCATCCAATTGGGTTTTATCTTACCACTATTGTTATTCGTTGCTGAAGAAAAAAGTGGGAAATGCCCAACATAAAGCTCCCATAAAGTAATTCCTAAGCTCCATACATCTCCGGTATAAACATATCCAGCTCCAAATGTTTGTGAATCCAATCTTTCAGGACTCATGTAAGCGTATGTTCCTTGACTACCCAAATTATCACAATTACTAGAAGCTGCGTCTCCATGAACAATCTTGCTTACTCCAAAATCACCAATTTTGACTTTCTTCATGTCTTTACTAACAAGAATATTCGAAGGTTTGATATCTAAATGAACAATGTTGCAAGCATGAAGATAACTAAGTCCATTGAGTATTTGTTTAGCGATATAAGAAAGTGAGGTTTCAGGAAAAGTATAATTAGCTTTAATGAGAGTATCAAGCGTTCCTCCATCCATATATTCCATCAGAATCGCTTTCTCGCCTGCACTTGGCTCGAATACTCCATGGCATTTGATAGTAAAAGGCGAGTCAGTAGACGTTAAGATTTCTATTTCACGTGATAAACAAGGATTATTATTATTGATGACATGATCCTTGTCCTGAACAATTTTCAATGCATAAATTGCTGAAGTTGATCTGTGAATTACCTTGTAAACAATGCCATAGTTACCATGGCCAAGAATACACAGTTTTTCCAAGTCATACAAGTCACCCACAGAAGGCGGCACCCCTTGAATTGTAATGTTAGAGATTGGTGGTTTAGGGTTGTAAGAGAAGGGAGATAACTCACAAATTTGCAATTGTGGTAGTGGAAGCTGAAAATTCCTTTGTAGTTTTTGTCTAACAAGAACCATTTTTTTTTATAAATATTTTGTTGGGTTTGTTTTTCTCTTTGGGTTTGTGGCATATAATTTTTTGTTCCTTTGATTTCCAACGATTGTTATATAATGAGACGCCGGGAGACACATTGGTGGATGTCGTGCAAATTTTTCTTCCAATATGTAACAAAGATTCAAGCCAAGTAATGATGATAACAAAACGAGGGTGGATATATTCTGATCACTTTCGAAGAAGTGAGTATGCATTAGTTTAGTGGATGAGGCGCTTACACTTACGTTGAGTGGGCAAAATTGTTTTTCTTTCTCCTTTCTTTATTTTAAGCTTAAAGAATGATTTTTTTATTGGTAAGTGAGTTATTTATTTATTTTTTTACCTTATTATATATTAATTAGATCGAATTTATAAAATCATATCGTAAAAGGAATAAGTATTGTTTTGAAATCATACCCCTTAGTATGTGATAGAGGAAGGAAAATCAATTGTTTTTATAATTTATAAAGCCTTGGGCTATTTTTTATAAATCAAATTTTACAATTTTAATTATTTTAATTTAGATTTTCATCCCATCAATTTATATTTTATATTTTATTTTATTGCATTTAAATTTTAAGAATTAATTTAATTCATTATACATAAAACTTAATACTATGTAACAAGCTAATATGTAATAACATTATTATAAAAATATACAATTATAAATCAACACATGTAGATTCGAGTAATAAGAAACTTATTTTTTTTAAATAAGATATCAAATTCGAGTTTTATAAATGGAGAAAATATGTGCTGGGATAATTTTATCTCCTTGTGGATTTAATTCAGTTCGATTTAATTTTTTTTTTTTATGAAATTATCTGATATTAGATTTGAGTTGGGTAAGATTTACAAAAAGATAAAACTCTCCTAAAATTTATTTTTCCATTTACAAAGTTTAAATTTAAAATATTATTTAAAAGAAACGAACTTCTTACTATTTAAATCAATAAACATTGATTGATAATATAGTATTTTTAATAGACTTAAAAAAATGAGTTTTTTTTTTTTGAAACTGACTTAAAGATGGAGTTACATGTTTCATTTTCTATCTAGAACATGAAAAACAATTAGCATATCCCTAACCAATTTAATAAATTTTATTTGATTTGATTTAAATTAATATTAGAATTTTTTTTATTTTTTTTTTTACCATATCTTGAAACTGTCATTCTTGTATTGTTTTTTTCGATTTTTTAATTTAAGGTAACGAGATTTTCCTTTTTAGTGAAAAATATTAGAAAAATGACAAAAAGAATTTGAACATAAAATATGTATTCATGTCTATGGGTCATAAATTTAGCGCCAATCATATTTGTAGGCAAGACCTTGATGCGCTTCTATATTTAGATGTTGATAAATTGACGAATTGAGTGGGCCCAATCTCATTAGACAACGAGTGGATAGTAAAAATATAACTTTTTTTTTTTTAATTTACTTCACCATATCATATATTATAAGTTAATTAATAATAAAATAATATATTAATATATTAATTATAATAAATACAAATAATTTAATTAATTAATTATTATATTCGTTTACTTTATATATTAGATCATTATTATTTAATTTATAATATAATGTGATGAATTAAATTTATGTAAGATTTTTTTTAAATAAAAAAATCTAAAATTAAGAGTTTAGATTGGTATATTTTAGAAAATAATATTAAATTTTTAATTTTTATATGAATAAAGAGTATTAAACACACAAACATACATATTAAAATATTTAAATTATCCTTACTAAAAAGCTAAAACTAGTCTATTAGATAATAGACTTTCATCATATATTAAGTATTTATATTTTTTTTTATGTCCAATCCTCTCAAGTGACAATTAGGAATAAATATTCAATTGTAATTTGAACTAAACACTTGAAATGCAATAATAACATCGGATCTGCTGAAAATTGGATATTTAGATAGAAAAATTAATAAACCGAGATTAAACTTGCTCTGATATCATGTCAAATTTTAATCCTCAAATTTTTATAATTGGATTTAAGTCAACCATTATCAAAATGATTAGAACTAATTATACGGTTGATTAACCTTTGAGTGATTAACCTTTACCACTTATAAGTCCATTAATATTTTTATATATTTTCAATATTAAATTTCTAACAAATAATAAATATGAATATGACTTCGGGTGGGTGATTTAATTCCCTATATTAGGAATCATGAAATTTCTTTTTTTTTATAAATCTTATTTAATTTAGCTATTAGTTGTTGCTGATAATTATTAACTGGTATCAGGTGGTTGTTACCTAATAGCTAGTAGCTGTTACTTAATAACTGATTGTTACAGGTGTTTAGTAAAATTATTATTAATTATTAATATTATTATTTACTTTTTTATTTAAATATTATTTTTAAAAAATAATTTAGTAGGTGTTTAATAAAACTTTTTGATACAATTATTAGATTTTTTATTCCTAATAGTTAGCATCACAGCTGTTATTTGTAAAAATTTCAAATCGAAACTTTTTTTTAAAAACTCATTTTTTTTAATTAAAAATATTAAATTATCCTTTAAAAATAATATTTAAATAAAAAATAAATATTAATATTTATTCTTAATGATTATTAAATATAATTACAACTAACAATTAATAATAAATTTACCAAATACCTATAACTACCAACTATCAATTAATATTTACAAGCTATTAACTACCAACTAATAACTATTAACAACAATTAATAATTATTATAAACAATTAAGCAAAACAGAACCTTAAATCAATTCTCTAATTATTAATATATACCAAAATTTTGAATCATTTTACACATTAATCAAAATTATTTTTTTTAAAAAAAATTCAATAAAGCACCCTTATGTTCATGAATATACTCAGAAATTTAATTTCAACCATTTATTTCATAAAATATCAACTCATTTTTCAGACAAAAATACAAAATTTAATTTCAAACATTAGAATAATATAAAATTTTTAAAAGCCAAACACTGCAGTAACACGGTCATAACACAAAAACCAAACAAAACGACTGACTTCATTAATTTGTGGAACACCACGCAGACTAGCATTATCCCAACTTCAGTATTCTTTTTCTTTGTTTTTTAAAAAAAAAAAAATTATATAAAATCTATTTGGTATTTACACTAATATATAATGAATAAAAATAATATCTAAAAAAATTATTATATAAAATCAAATTTACAATATATCAAATTATACTCTTTACATATTCTCAAAAATTTATATTTAAACTTTTTTATCTCAAAAATAAAAAAGAATTTATCACTCAGAATGCAAAAATAGAGTCTTACTTGATATAATACATCTTAGTAATTTATAGAAAAAATTTATTCATCTATCTAAACTCAACTTATTAAGTAGAAAATTTTTCTTAGTTCATCTATAATTATGGACGAAAGTAGTTCGACTCTGGTGAGTGTAGACTATCTCAATCCTAAACTTATTTTTAAATTTATTAAAAAAATTTCATATAATTCAACTTTTTATATAATTTTGGTCTATTTAAAATTAATTTTTAAAAATTTTTATATTTATATAAAAAATTTAACTTTTGATCCACCGAAAATAAATTTTTGATTTTATATTCATTTATAATTAATTTCCTGGCTACATTCATATTCGGTGTATCTTAGAAGATTCAAATTTCACTTAAAAAATATTTCATTTTTATTGACACGTGAATATAAAGCTTGATCAATTGTTTTACGCTCTAAACATAATAATAATAATAATAAATAATAATAATAATCTTCCATTAATATTGCTTACGAATTTTCCATTAATATCGCTTCCATTTATATTGTTTAAAGTTATGTGATGAGTCAAAAAGTGCACAGCGTGTAATTTTAAGTCAAAACTGAAAATTAGCTTTTCACTGTGGTGTTTATGAATAAAATAATATACTTTTTCAGTGTTTATATCCCTTTTTAACGTCTACTTTCTAAATAGAGTCATTTCTTTACTAGGAATGACAAGTAGCCAAATACTCATGAAACATGCTCCATCAAATTAATATTTAAATATCTTTTACTAATTCTATTATTTATTATTATTATCGAAAACGTTTAAAAATTTGATTGTTAAATTTAAATTTTATTAAAAATAAAATTTATTAATTGAATTTTCATAAACTATTTCTAATTACTTAATAAAATTCAATTTAAAAGAATTAAAATATATTTTTAATTAGATATCAAATATATTTTTATTTGAAATAAAAAATTTAATACATTATAGTGAAAAATATTTTTGAATTCTTAAATTAAAAATCCAAACACACACGTTATCAATTAATACTATTTAGATATTATCCAAAATTTTATGAACCCATTTAATTTTAATATTTTTATTTCTAATTTATCAAAATAATTTTATTTTATAATTATAATTAATAATTTTTATTATAATAAAAATAAAAATTCTATAAAAAATATTTAAATTAATTTATAATTTGATTAATTCATACCTCAGTTAATATAAATTAATATTTTAAAATTATTTGTTATAATTAATATTTTGATATACCTTTGAAAAATAATTTAATTAACAAAATATTAAAATTAATTTATACACTTATTTCAATATACATGAGAGTTTCTCATTTTAAGTCGAATTTTTATTTTTTAATATTAAAAACAGAGAATCGATTCTGAATTTACTATTTAGAAAAATATATATTTATATTAAATTAAATTTTGGTGTGCAAATTGAATTACTTATCCATTAGCATTATAAAAGGAAAATTATAATATATAAATTACTAATTACATATTTGCACACACTCATTTTTTCTTCATTATGAATAAAAAAGTATAAGTTAAATAAAAAATTTAATTCAATAATAATAATAATAAAATTTATTTTTAAAATTATAAAATTACAAGGAGAAAATATAATTAAATATAATCTAACTAACTAAAAAGAAAAATTTTGTAAAGCCAAACACGAACTTAACACACTGCCACGTTTGTAACACGAAAAAATCTACAATTTCATTGACACGTCAAGACAAAATGCGTCACACACTCCACGTCACACCAAAAATGGCTCGGCTGAGCCTCCGAACTGTACATTTTTATTTTTTTATGAATAAATTGCTATTTTTGAATAGAATGATTTAATATACGGAATTTTTTAATTTTTTAAAAATATATTATTTTTTTTTGTAAATATTATATTATATTAATACATATTTTCATCTAATTTTATCATTAATTAAACTTAAAATGATTAAGGAAAAATATAAAATACTATTAACTTTTATTTTTAATTAATTACATTCTATTTTTAATTTTAAAAAAATATTTTTAAAGGTAAAAAATGTATTTCATATTTTTTGGTAAATTTAAAAATAAAAAATAAATAAAAATATTTTTTAAAAAAAAATTATTTTTTATTTTTAAAAAAGAATTTAAAAATAAATTAAATTATTCCTTCTAAAATTTTAATATAAATAAAAAATTCATTTTCATATTTTTGAAAAATTTGAAAATAAAAAGTAAAAATATATTTTTTTAAATATTTTTTATTTTCAAATTTGTTATTTTTTAAAAAATAAAATAAAAAATATTTTTATTTATTTTATTTTTAAAGTTATCAAAAAATATAAAAATATATATTTTTAACCCTAAAAAAAATATTTTAAAATAAAAATATGATGTAATTAATTAAAAATAAATGGTAAAAACATTTATGTCTTTTTATTACTCTTATTAAACATTTTAGAGTTGACTAACAACAAAATTAGATGGAATAATTTAATAGTATATTTTATCAGGAAGAAATTAGTGTATTTTTGAAAGATCATTTTATAGGGGGAAAATCGTAATTAATCATTTATTTATTTATCTATTTGATAAATTAGCTTCCATTTAATTTAAATTCGACCTCTTACAATTATTTTCAAAATATTTTAACGGTTTTTCTAATAAGTGTCTTGATAAAATTTGTTAAAAATAATTATTTCAAATAAAATATAATTACAAAATAATTATATTAAAAAAATATAAATAAATTAATATAAAAAATAAGTTGTATGAGGAAAAAAATTTTAATAAAATTATATTTCGCTATAATTAATATCTTTCAAAGTAATATATTTTGAAAATATTTAGCGATTTTTCTAATAAATACCTTAATAGCGCTCGTTAATAATAGTTATTTCAAATAAAATATAATTATAAAATAGTTATATTAGAGAAATATAAATAAATTATTATAAAAAATGAGTTGTGTGAGAAAAAAATTTTTTTTAATAGAATTATATTTCGTTACGATTAATATCATTCAAAGTGATATATTATAATTTTTACTTTTTATTAAGTTATTTTATTTTTAAATTTATTTATTTAATATTATCTAAATTTAACATTCATTAAAAAAAACCGATATTTTAATACTAATAGACTAAAGAGATACCTCCATATGCATCACTATGGTTTCATGGGAAACGCCAGCAGGTGACTACATGAAGATGAATATAGATAGCTCTGCTGGCATGGTAAACCGGGGCGAGGGGTTTAATCAGAGATCATAATGGTTAATGGAAGGGTGGATTATGTGTTCTCCACTATAGTTAGAGATTTGGGGTGTTATCAAAGGACTGCAATTAGCATGGGACTTGGGCATGAAAAGAGTAATTCTGAAACTTGACAGTAAGCAGGTGGTATAGATGATTAAAGGAGGAACAAGGAAGGTCTCAGGTAGTGGTTAAGAAAGATTCATTTACCGTAAAGCTAATAGATGTGCAGATTAGCTGGCAAAGAGAGCAAGGTCCATAGACTTGGGGTCTCACATCATTGAGCTTGTGCATCATGAACTGCTTAGCTTGATTATTGATGATAGCAGAAGGGTTGCCCAACAATGTTTGTGCCTTGTTTAATTTATATTCTTAGGGCTAGCTCTAGTTTTGCAACAAAAACTAGAAATTCGGATAGTTTATTGAGTTGTAACTCAATGGTAAAGTATATATTTTGTAATATAAGAAATAAAATATTTAAAAGTCAGATATATTTTTTTAAAGAAATTATGATACAAAAAATATATATAAGGATATCATTAGGGATGGAGTGTGCCAAAGCGTTTAGTTGGATATGGGACATCTCAGTAAAAAAAAAAAAATTATATAAATACATGTTTTTTTTTTTTCATTTTCACATTTTTTTTTTGTTTTCTCTCATTTTTACCCTTTTCTTTATATATATTTTGATATATATTTGATATATGTTTGGTATATTTTTAATATATATTTGGTATATGTAGCATTGTTTAAAAAATATTTTTAGATATGTAGTATTTTTAAAAAAATATTTTTCCAACAATAAAAATGAATTTTTTTTTATTTTTTCGATATTTTTGTAAAATTTTCAAAAAAATTCTATTAATTTATAAAAAAAAATTCACTGGATCCATTAAATTTTAGTTTTTTATACAGCCTTAATTGTCCTTTTTCTTTATTTTTGTCATTCTCTCTTATATCCCCTTATTAGTTTTTAATTTTCATCCATTCAACATTCATTTAATTTATTCAAAATTAATTTTTTGATTTTGTAATTGATATCATATAATTTTATATTAAAAAAAATAGTAAAATTCGTATAAAATATGGTATTGTTATATATATATATATATATATATTGTTCTCATTTCAATTTTCATACCTAATTTTTATGTGATTTATAGAAAAAGCGGTACAATTATCACTCTGCCCTAATTTTTTTCTTAAAATATATAAATATTAGAAATTTTATGATAATTTTGTTTTTATCAAAGTAAAATATAATTTGCAAATTAATTATTTTAATATAAATTATTAAAATTTTATCTAATTTTGAAAAATAAATTACAAAGTAAATTAATGAGATAATTTTTGAAAGCTAAAATTTAGTGAGATAAAATTAAAATTTAATAAGGTTGATATATATATTTTTCAGGGGTTTGATAATATAAATACACTAATTTTAAAATTATTTTTAATTTAAAAAAAAAATCTAGTAGAGTCAATATATAATAAGTTCTTAAATTGACTCTCACTCAATTTACAAGAACTTACGCCATGCATATAACGCAATCTTCGCCTGTTGAAATAATGTAAATTTTATGAGTAAACAACTAATATACCCTACCGGTTGGTACGGTTTTATGACTATTAACAGAAGAATTTTCCTAAACCCAATTTCATTAAAGTCCATTAAAGGAAAACTATTTATTAAAGAATTGGGTTGACTTTAAGACTTGTTTTTTAATATTTTTTTTTTTTTTAAATAGAAGAGAGAATTTTTATTCATGAAAATAAATTATATGATTAATAATAAATAATATATAAAATTTTATAAATTATAAATTATATCTTGAATTGAATCTCATTTGAAATATGATTATTTTCATAAGTATAAAAACGATTGTATTGATCGAGCAATTGATTCAGTCTAATAGTAATAAATATATTTCACTCGATGGCTATATTATCTCATAATTTTATTTTTATGTTTATAAACAAATTCGATTTTGCTATTAAATTTATTTGATCCATCATATCTATTAAAATATTTAACATCAGACTCATATAGAGATGACAATAACTCTAAAATTATAGACAAACAGCTCCACATAAAAATAAAAAAAATGCTCTATCGAGTTTTTTTATGAATCGAAAATGATATATATGTATATATTCTAATGAAATATTCTTCATATGTATAATACAATCCTAATTATTTTACTAATTGTTTACTTTTTCTTCCTTCAATTCTTAGAGAGAAACTCTTTGTAATCTTCTAAACATTTTCCAAATAAATATACAATTAAACGAACATCTACCTAATAAATAAACAATTAAATATAATCAAACCAAATTATATCTTATTAATATAGAAGATGGAAATAATTTTGATTATTATGTATGCCTTTATACGGTCTCTATAAAGTATCAAAATGTATATATGTTATAGAAAGATGATTATATTAACATAATTATTGATTCAACATAATAGTGATAAAATATGTTCTGTTTAATGGTTATATAATGTTATAACTTAATATATATGTCTTCAAATCAACCTGGTCGCACCACTAAAAATATTCAATCAATCATTTTTATTGAAAACTTCAACATCAGTTTCATATAATGATAACAATAATTCTAAAATTGGACAATAAATACTTTCACGAAATAAAAATGATTTTCATTGTAAAAAAAAAAATACAAATAAAATCCACCGCGACTAACCGATTGAATTGAAAAAATTAAAAATTGAATAAAAAATCAATTCGGTCAGTTCATATTTACCCGTCCCAAAAAAATCGATTAAAAAATCGATAAATCTATTGAATCAGATTGATTTTTGAGTTTGAACGGGTCAATTTTTTTTTAATATTTTTAATTTTTTTATCAAAATGACATCGTTTTTATCGAGCAAAAACAGGATAGTTTTGAATTAAAAAAAATTAAGAAAATTTCATAAACTTCATTTTAATTTTACCCTATGCTAAAATCTATCTGACTCTATTGCATATTATCATATTGCGTGAGTAAATGTTTAAATAACTGAATGTCTATAATTTATTATATATATAATTTTTAACTTAATATGATTGCATTGACACCATAAAAAATATTATTCTTATATAAATTGATATACATATATATGTATATCAATTTTTTCTCAATTTAACCAGTTTGACTTTAGTCGAACATCTGACTCTCTATTTTTATCGATTTTTTAACTGGTCCGATTTTAAAAATATTGATAAACACACAAAATATAATATTAACAAATATGCGCTCTTATAGATTTGGTATTTATTAAAACAAATAAAAATTACGAAAAAGTAAAATATTGACAGCCCAAAACAAATATTGAAAGAAAAAACTTTAAGAGAAAAAAAGAGAAAAAGTAGCTAGAGTTTTAATTTGAAAGTTTTAAGATAAAGATTTTTTTTTATACAAGATTGGGATAATTAGTTGTTATTATTTCATACTATTTGATTTTTTTTTCTCTTAGCATTGAAGAAACATGAGACTCAATGTATTATTACAAGATTATGTCTATAAATATCTGTTTAATTTTTTAATTAAATACTCAACAATAAAAAATAATTAAATATATTAAGTATAATATAATATAACTATATTCACAAATATATGATGTACACATAAATTTATTAAAATAATATATAAAATAAATAATTTTATCTTAAAGTTAACTACAAGTTAGATTTGTTTAATTAAATAAAATTAAAAATTAATTAATTGCACACCGTTAAATACAATATAAAAGTTGATAAATAAACAATGTAATTATTGTAGAGCAATCAAACACATTACACTTGAATTGGTTGGATTCTTTTAGCTTAAAAAATTAAATAAAAAAGCCTTCTTTCCAAGAGAAAAGGTTATGGAGTATTTGGATCTATTTAAAATAGGATGTAATGTCATTTTAAAATTTAAAAAATGTTAAATGATTTTTTAAGTGTTTGGTTGATTAATTCAAAACGTCATTTTAAAATTTAAAAACAGAAAAAATTTAAACTAGATATACTAACTTTTTTAAAACGATATTTTTAAACTCTGTTTTCAAAATAAGTTTTATATCCAAACACTTATCTTAGGGTTACTTATATGCTACTCTGCTTTTTTTTTTAAGGTTTTACACTGTTAAATTGTATCGAGATATTAATATATTAACTGGGGTGAAATAATATACTTATTTTTAATGAATTGATACAATAATTAATGAAAAGAGAACTCTAACTTGAGATTTCTCTAAAAAAATTTGCCCTTATCATCAAACTAAGCGTTCATGGTACAGGCTACTCACATTCACAAGGCAAACAAAGAGATTATTGCATTTCAAATTCAATAAATCAATGATAAAAGTTGATTATGGTGTACACCTCACTCTTTCATTCTTTAGGACAATCGCTTTTATTTATTTAAATTACTATCTCAAAATCAAAATTGTGTGAGGTAAATTAGATTCAAAACAGAATAGAATATACACACACATACTTTTATCTTACCACAAAATAAAATGTCAACGAAAAATCAAGGATCACTGTGACTGGAGAAAATGACTAGACAAGCACGAATGACGACTTGAATGGAGGAGTCCAGAGGAATCAGCCTGACGCGCGATGGGACTCTTTGCTTGTGAAAGCCGTTGTCAATTTGCGATGGAGGTGGAATCGGATTGTCCCGTGCAAGATTCACGAATTGTTTGTTGCGTCTGGCCGGCGATGGTGGCTAATAGCTAAGGTTCATCACTGGTGGTTGAATGGACGCCAAGATATTAGTAGGTGAAAGGATCTTGGCGGTCGTCATGTTCACGATGACTAGAGTTTGGTCTTAGTGGCAGCGAAGAGGGCCGACTCTATTGTTTTATAGTGAAAGTGGTGGTTTGAGAGATGGAATAGCAAAAATTTGTTAATAAGAATAGGAGAAGAGGAGATAGAGTTAGTAACAATGGTGGGTCGAAGGACCTATTTAGTGTTCAGTAATAGTGATGATAAAGAAAGAGAAATTGCATTGGAGGAAGGAAATATTTTTCCGGCGCGTTACATCAGTTCGAATTCTATGTTTTATTATATATTACAGGGTTAATTGTAATTTCTCCCGTAAAAAAATGACTCATTATATTAAATTCTTTTTAACTTTTTAAAAATATATTAACTTCTTCTCAGAGAATGTATTAGAGTTAATATATTTTTAAAAAATTATAAAGAATTTAGTATAATAGATTATTTGACAGAAAAAAAATTATAATTAATCTTATATTTTATATTTTTTTATGCATTATATATTTTTAAAAATTTTTAATATGACGCATAAAAAAATATGTTAATATTATATATGAAAATTTCTTATGCTGACTTGGGGTTGAATTGGCTAATTAATAAAATGTCATGTTTAATTGAATCAGAAGATCATTTTAGACCTAATTAAACATCAATAATAAGTTGTAAGTTAAATTGAGTGTTTATCATATTTCTAATGGCTAAACTAGATGAAAAATACCAGATTTTGAAAGGTTAAATTATTTTATAATATTTCTTAAAAAAATATTTTATAATATAATAATTAAAATATTAAAATATATTATTTTTTAAAATTTTAAAAATGAATACTCCTCTTATCATCAACTAATAATATTAAAATATTAACTATTAACAAATACCATTCACTAAAAATATAATAAAAATTTCAAATTTTAATAACTAAGGATTAAAATATTGATTATTAATAAATTGCAGAATTAAAATATTAATTTTAAAAATAATAAGAATTAAAGTGTAAATTATATCAAATATATGAATATTAATGAAATTTAACTGAAAAAGACTAACAATTTTCTTTAAAAAAAAAAAGAAAAGAAAGACCATTGATGCTGCAGTCATTTCTGTCATCATAATTACTTGTTAAAATCCTAGACTTTCACTTGTCGCGCCTTTTCTCAACCTAACTAAACTTTTCCTCCAATCCAATCCAAATTCATTACCAAATCTTCAATTTCTCTCAACAAAGCAAAAAATTAAATTGAAGTTAACAAAATCAATCAAAGATTAACTTGTAATAATAGCATTTGATAGAAAAATAAAAAATTTCCTGCTCAGTTCATATATTTTCTCTGGCAGTCTGGCTCTCAATAAACACAGAGACAAGCCAAAGATTGTTGCTTGATATAAAAGATGTTGAAGATGGAGCTAAATGGATAATGGGTAATCTTTATTTATTATAAATAATTTATATTTCATGATACCCAGTTTTGTATTTTTTATTTTTGTTAAAATAAGATCCCTGCATTGTAGGGTATCTGTCTAAAGATATTTTAATTTTAATTTTTATCAAATGGTGAATGATTTTATTGATTCTGGTAAACTGTTCTAATCAATCTCAATCTAAAAATTTTCACTGAATTTTGTAAGCTTTTGTATTACTGACAATAGATGAAAGAATTGGAGTTGACCAAGAAAATACTGTTACTGGCTCTGTTCTTGGTTTTTGCTTGTCCCTGAGTTCACGTATTTCCTTTAATGGAAAAATTCTTTATTTAATTCTATTCCAGTTCAATGTTCATAGCTTGCGCTTGCAAGGATCAAAACCCACTTGAGATTTCCTTATTTTATGCCTATTTTTTTATGTTTTCTTGAAGTATTTTTTTGGTTTATCTCTCCATCAAATCTACAGGTAAGTGTTGTGATATTTGCAGAAACATTTCTATGTCGGCTAGATCTTTGAATTGGTCATCTCACAGACGCCTTTGTAATTGTTTTGGTCTATGTTTCATCTAAATTGTTTGATTTTTTCGGTCGACTCAGAAACTTCCTTATAATTTATTTTTACCTTGTACAATTCAAAGACTTAAATTAAATAGTCTTCAGGTGCCCAATTTATTATAAATTTCAAGATCTTTATTTTTTTTTCTTCAAATTTGTCATTTCCCAACTTGTTTCTTTTCATTGCCAGTTTCAGGTTTGCTGTTGATAAGAGAGAGAATTGTAGTCTTGAAATTTTTGAACAGTTCTTTATCTGATGGGAGGGAAGAGCTCTAAAGGGTCTAGTGGGAGACATATTTCATCTTATGATCCAGCCAATTCTTCTTCATCATGGAATCAATATGGGTACCCACAAGCAACACCATATCCATACCCAACTTCACAACAGAACCCATCCCATACTCCTCACCATCATCAGGCCTCTACTTCTTCTTATAGTTACGAAGCAGAAAGGCCTCAGCCACACAGAAGGTTAGATAGTAAATATTCCAGGATTGCTGATGATTACAAGACTTTGGATCAGGTTGGACCAATGATTCTTCAGTATTTTTGTGATATATTTCTGTTTTATATAACCTTGTTATTCTTAGTACCTTGTTATTCTTAGTCTATGTGCAAATAAAACTGAAGGAATCTAGTGATTCTAACATTTTTTTTTTTTTTGAGTTGACTCTAGTGATTTTAACTGGAAGGCGAAGGGTGTGGGATTTTATTATATATGAAGGTTTATGTCTATGGTTGGTTGGGTTTAGACAGTTGTGAAAAGGGTAATCACCTTTGGTATAGCTCAGCTAAGGGCAGTGAGGTCAGGTGCAGGCACAGGCACGACTTCTAGCAGCATAACTCAACCTTCAATGAAATTCTTAAACTTCATAGCTTGCTTGTAGAATGTAGATATTTTCTATGTTGACTTGCAAATTTTTTAGGTCAATCAAAAAATGTGACCAGAAAATTTTTTGGTTGGTTCGTGGGTGACAAAAATGCCTTGTGATTCAAATTTAGTTGCAAAGAAGAAGTTTTGGTCCTTTTGCAAGATATTTTTATGATATTTTAAGTTGAATTGGTGGCCAGCAGAATTGCAATAAATGCTATCATTCTCTACTTTTTTGAGAGGAGAAAAATAGCCAATGACTGCCAGACCTTGGATGGAATTTTATGACCCTTAGTTTTGGACGAGTCTGAAGGATGTCATCGTAAAGGATGTGAATTTTTGACATGACAATTTAAAACATAACCAAACACTGAAATAATAATCATACGTGTAAAAGTACGAATGGCTATCTAATGCGGTTAAATTAGCTAAGACTTCTTTGGTTCAGTGGTATTGGATTCATTTCTAGAGTTAAGATCTTGAGTTCGAGTCCCTATCCGAACCAAATTTTTGAAAAAAAAAAATTAGCTAAGATTTATTTATCATTAAGCAAAAATGTAATTTAAACATGAGATGAATTATTGTGGTTGAAATGGTTGTGACAAAAATATTGCTGCTCATGGCTTAAGTTGGCTGACAACAATATCATTAGGATTTGAAATGAATGTATGTTTGAATTTGACATTAATGTTAGCCTTAATAATTTTTTTCATCTTGGTCTTTATCATAAGACAATTTTAGATGCACCTTCATTTCAAATGCACACTTGTCCAATTGGACCCTCATAAGATTTTTAACAGGAGGATTCATATGGAGGAACTTGTCTTTGACATTTCCAACTTCAGCAGATCAGGACCTACGAATTAACTCGTTGACTTCAAATCTTGAGGATTGCTTGCAGGAGCTTCACCTAATATATGATGATCCAATTATTTAGTCTAAAATTTATAACTTCTCTTTTCTTTATTGACTTTATGCTGCTCTAATTTCTCTCTGCATTTAAAATCATTTTTTGCCTATTTCCGACTATTAAGAATTTTCTACTGTTACACTATAAATTTGTTAATGGCACAGTTTGTCATTGTTAGATAATTCTAAGTATTGAACTTGTGATAGTAAATAATGGCGATCATTGCCCACAGGTCACTACTGCTCTTGCTCATTCTGGCCTAGAGTCTTCTAATCTCATTGTTGGCATTGATTTCACAAAAAGCAATGAGTGGACAGGTTCAAGATCATACAATCGGCGTAGCTTACATCACATAGGCAACGGGCAGAATCCATATGAACAGGCAATTTCAATTATTGGCAGGACTTTATCTGCATTCGACGAGGATAACTTAATTCCTTGTTTTGGGTTTGGAGATGGTATTTTTTTTTCCTGGAGCATTCTCTTGGCTGTTCTATGTAGTGTCAATATTTGGGATATGGAGATCATATTTGTGTCATATATTTTGCAGCATCAACGCATGATCAAGATGTCTTCGGTTTTCATCAAGATGAAAGATTCTGTAATGGATTTGAGGAAGTGCTGTCACGATACAGAGAAATTTTTCCCCACCTTAGACTTGCAGGTATGGCTTCTGTTTCTTCTATTAGTCTATCTATGTTATAGCATTATTGATATTCTACCACCTGATTCTAAGGCACAATATTTATCTTTTCATAGCAGGGCCAACATCTTTTGCACCCATTGTCGAGATGGCCATTACTATTGTTGAGCAAAGTGGTGGACAATACCATGTTCTGCTGATAATTGCTGATGGGCAGGTAATTCACCATCAAGTTGAACATTTTTCTTTCGAATTAGTTATGGATAGTTCAAGGGACCATGATAGATGAAGCATCACATGATGTCATCAACTGAAGTCAGTGAGTTTCTATTCCTCATGGGAGGGAATGGGCTACTTTTAGGAAGTAACGAAGACCTCATTTCCAGGGTTTCAGGGACAAGATATTTTTTTCCCTTAAAACCGACAGACAATCTGACATAATAGCATCAAAATTGAAATTTTGTGTTGTGGAAGTATTGCAAATTTGAAATTGTGCATTGCAGAAGTATTGTTATATATTGATGTTGAAAGGAGTGGAAACTGATGAGAAATGTTCAGCAGAGCAGCATGTATCTTTTCTCTTATGGAAAGATTGCTTCTTGAAGTAGCTTTCCTAAAGTCAACACTCAACTCAATTAAGCGCTATCTCTCTCTTTAAAGTAAAAAAATGCTCACTCTCAGAAGTGGGAATGATGGTTGCATGAAGCTGCAGTTGTTTCTGATGGTCTAGTGTTTGCCACTGATGGTGCAATCCAAAACATTTATACTTACTGCATTTAATGGACATTTTATTTAAACCAGTATAAGTTTCTTACTTCTGTCCTCACAAGACAGATTATATACCCCATTTTGCACAATAGGCATAATTCTTCTACATCCCTTTTTTTCATACCTCACAGAAACCACTTATCATGATAGGTGACAAGGAGTGTTGATACGCAATATGGTCAGCTCAGTCCACAGGAGCAAAAGACAATTGATGCAATTGTAAAAGCAAGGTAACCCAGGAAACTTTTTCAGAAAGATTGATATTGTATTTCTTAAAAAGTAGTTGCTTGGATTTCACATATGCCTGTTCGTTTCAGCCAATACCCTTTATCGATAATTTTAGTCGGTGTTGGTGATGGGCCTTGGGATATGATGAGAGAGTTTGATGATAACATCCCTGATCGAGCCTTTGATAACTTTCAGGTAAGTTCAGTTGTGTGATGTACTTCTAGAAGTATTTTAAATTTCTGTGTTTGCATCTTCAAATATTCTTATTGAAATAATTACTCTTTGTTTTCTTAGTTTGTGAATTTCACAGAAATAATGACAAAAAATGTGAATCAATCTAGAAAAGAGACGGAGTTTGCTCTTGCAGCATTGATGGAAATACCTGCTCAATACAAAGCAACTATTGAACTTGGCATATTGGGGTAATTATAAAGCCATAATGTGGAGATTTTGCTAATTAATTTTTGTCTTCATCATGTAAAATGTTATTACTTTCGTTGCTTTGCTTCCATTGGTAAAGCAGTCGACAGACGGGGAATGCTCCAGAGAGGGTTTCTTTGCCTCCACCTCTTCATGGCTCATCTTCTTTTGGAAATAGCGTAAAACCTTCCCGCTCAAACAGCTTTCAGCAATGTGTACCTTCTTATTCTGGATATGATCCACCTGCATCTTCTTATTCTGGATATGACACACCAGTTGCTGATTATGATACACCAGTCAACACAGCTCCATATTCGAGTTCTACTTATGATAATCAGGTGCAAAAACTGTTGCTTAAAAGAATTTAATCAGCATTTATTTCTGTTACATTTGCTTTTTAAATCCGCCTTTCTCAACTCATATATTGCTCTTGCTACCAATGTTAATATCAACATCAGCAGCTCCTGGTCAGTCATTTTTCTCTCTTCAAATAATATCAACCCTGACCTTTTTTTAATACACTAACAGGTTTGCCCCATTTGTCTTACTAATAAAAAGGACATGGCCTTTGGTTGTGGGCATCAGGTACATCATTTTCTGAATTTCTATTGTTTTGCAATGGCATTGGTTCAGGACAAAATTACCATGCTGACTCCCCCTTTATTTCATAGACTTGTTGTGAGTGTGGAGAAGACCTCCAATCATGCCCCATTTGCCGAAGCTCAATACAGACAAGAATCAGGCTGTATTAATCAGCTTCAATGCACATCTCTAAAATTTGTCTCTGCCTCCAGTGAGTTTGGCTCAGTGAAAGCTGATTCAAACGCCCATTTTCCTTAGGCAGGGACAGGTTAGCCATTTGTATTGTGCTTTTGCTCATTTATTATTATTATTATTATTGAAGAAGAAGAAGAAAAAGTAGTCTCTACATGAACTTCACTGAAAAGGAAACAGTTATTGGAATCTACAGGAGGGGCTCTTATCTTGGTAGATGTATTCCTTAGCATTAGACTAGGGAAAAACAAGCTGTAGGGGAAATATATAACAGCTAGCCTATTAAATATTCGAGGCAAGTTTGATTCCACAATTTCTTGCTGAACATGGCTGGTTCTTCCTCATCAAAGCTTCTGTTTCACCATATGATTTTGGGAAAAGCTGGCTGTTGAAAGGCTCTTTAGATTGAGTAGGTTTGAATTTTAGAGCAGATGGATGGATAAGGACTTGGTTCTATACTTAATTCTTTTGTTTGTTTTTTCTCTAGCTATTTGTGGTAATCTTAGATACATTTGTTTGATTGATGTATGTCATGCAGACAAATCTCAAAGTCTTCTATTAATGGGAAGATATCTATAGCTCTAGACCTTTTTTCGACAAGGAATGCAAGTTAAGTGTCGCTTTTGTTAGTTCTTCTTTGGTTACTAAATAATTATCTATATTATTTTAGCTCACAAGGAGAGCAAAATGAACCGTACGCTGCAGGGGATGACCCCTTTTCACAACTCAAATGAAAATTTCTACCACATACCATTGTTATAAGCTTTCTTAGAGAGAAATCAAAGTCTCAAATAAATAATACAAAGGTTGATGTTCCTAAATGCCTGGTTGATACTTTCCTGCTGTTAGAAAAATCGATGTTTTCTCAAAAATTACATAATAGAAGGCCGGCCAAAAAGAATTAATCTGAACACCATACTAATAATAATAAATTCCCAATAAAATCTTTGAACAGTGTAGCGCTAAGAAAGGACAGCAAAGGAGGGAAAAAGTATAAGCTAGATTGTCATTCTGGCTGCCAGGCTCCATCAGAAATTAGCATCCCATTGACATGTTAATACTCGCAATGATGGTGAAAAATGCCTGACACAACCTGCCCAAATCTGGGGATCACAATTTCTTCACCTCTTTTCCCAATACATGTAACCGAGTAATACGATGGATCTGCCAGAACTGATGCATACATTTAATCCAACTTGGCGCAACACTGCCCCTTTTTTCTTTTTCTTTTTCTTTTTTTAATCAATAATAATAATAATCTCTACTTGGTTGCGAGTCGGGCGTCATGACCTTAGATAGCAATGAATTTTGCATGCTGCTTCCTTCTGGTTCCTGAAGGAACTTATTGTCTTCTATATAAGATTGAATCTCTATAATTATTGGTCTTAGATCTGAATCTTCCTGTGCTCTCAGGGCCTTTAAAAAGTCCTTGGAGATGACATTCAGCATCTTCCTAAACTGAGATTTGTATCTTCTGAAGAGAACAAAACCTGCTGACTGGTGGAAACGTAGATTCTTTTCAGCTCCATGAGTCTTTTAAAAATCATTATACCAAGTACAAAAAGAATCTGTAAACTTACTTGCAGGAATGCTTTCAATGCAACGGCAGTATATTTATTGGCAGGGAGAGTATTTAGGAACCTTGCAAGCCACGCCCAGCCTTCTTTTGGACCATGAGTGTTTGGGACACCCTGGATTTCTGTCTGCCAAAACAAGCATACTCTGTCAGCTACAAAGTAGACGAGAAAGAGAGTAACATAATAGTAAATGATAATACGTACTGCAGAACCAACAGGAAAACACCAAAGTCCCTTATAACTATAATATAACTAGAAGCAAACCTGAACCAAAGCCCCATACAGTTTCATGTAGGATTCCAATCGTTTCAAATAATCTTCAGTACTTTCTATTTTCCCATCACGTTCTTCATATCCGATGGTTTTGTAGTAAGCCTCTTTTGATTCAAATGCTGACTGAAGGTTAGAAGTAAAAAATATTTCATAATAAATACAAGCAGCAGCATCAACAAAAATAGCCAAAGAAATGCCAGAGCAAAATGTTGGATATTCATCTATGGGTGGACAAATGAAGATTGGATATTAACCCTTTTCTTTTTCTCATTAAGTTGAATTTCTTTTGGAAATGGTAAATATCTGCAGTCACCAATACTAGCTAGTTTAACACATTTTTTCTTGCTATATGTTCAGCCACAGCTGAAATCAAGGTGAGATTCAAATACAAGCATATGATATCTAGCCAAAAGGTTGGAAAATAATTACAATCCATTGCAAAAGGTTGGAAATAATTACAATCCATTGCAAAAGGTTGGATCAGAATTAGCCAATAAAATGACTCTAAGAGATGGCCATTTGGTTCACATTAGAACAATGCGTTGGAGAGAAAACAACGTTACCAGGAAAGCAAAAACAAAGATATATGAAACATAAAAGATTAAAAAAAGCATCAAGTGCAGTGATAACAACTACGATCATCCACATATTGTTTGGATGAAAAATGGATAAAAAAAAAAGGTCCTGCAGGTTTTAACTTGTGGCTCTCTTCGAACCTGTTTCTGGTACAACTAGCCACCAAGCAAAACAGCATACCAAGCATGCAGGAGTTAGGACATTCAACAGTTCCTTCAAGCTTATCACTTAGATATAGAATCAACTTGATGTGCAGTATTCCAAAACAAGAATGAGAAACTGGTGAGATATAAATATGAAGAAAGAAGATTGTTTTTAGCATCTACTGATATGTGGAAAATTATGATTCTCTGATCACCCAAAGTGTAACAACATTGCAGATGAAAGTTGATGAATTCACTCCATATCGAACATACAACTTTAAGAGAAGGAACAGCTTTCCCCTAATTCCTTATTAAACAAGAACTGACTCTGTACGAACCGAAGCATCAACTACTTCAATGTCATGCAAGAATATTATCACCAAACACACCCACAGATTTCATTCAAAAGTCAGTACCTTTGAGTACACTATGTGCTTTGGGACAGTATATATGCATGCTTTATGCAGCTCAGCCAGAACAAGATCCATTGCATGCGGGACCTGATTCAAATCATTAATGCATTTCAGGAAACAGAAGAATCTTAAGAATAGGGATATACCCACATGAATAAATTCACTTTCTACCCTCCCATCCCTCACCACATCTTATCATTCCAGAATCAATAAAGAGAAGCATGTTTGTTTAAGAAATGAGTTGGTATCATTTCCAACTCAAGTACCCAACAGTATCTTTACACCACTTAGGCCTTAAGCAAGGCATCATGCCAGCCAGCCAACCAATAAATCCTCATCACCCTTGCTCCCCAAGAACAAAATAAAAGAGAGCAAAGGCAGGCTAATTAGACGAGCTGTACCTGTGAGATAACGAGAACAACGACATGGCCACATGCAAAAGCAGCAAAAGCAGCAGTTGTACAAAGGGAAACAACCTGTGAATATCAAAACTTAGAAAATGTCAGTGTATTCTTTAGTTTCCATGTCATGTCAATGTACAAATTAGAAAATGGAATATTACATTGTAAGTGCATAGAACCATTAATAGCCGAATAAATCATTTTTTAACCATAAAAGATGCTAGAAACATGCAGGAAGGAAAAGAAATGAGGTATACCATGTTCACAGCACATTACCAATAAATGATATGTTCTTTCAATTTATGTGAGCACCTTATTCTTTACCTTCCATTTGTGCTCTTACAATCTCTTATTAGATCTGATATCTAATCATTCAAGTTTATGTGAAATAAGTTTTTCATCTATGTTTAAATTATTTGAGCATGCATATACCAAATCGAACCAATGGCAAACCTGAATGATTAAAACTTTAGTTAACTATAGCATCAACATAGAAAAGAGCATTCAAGACAAGTTGCATGGTGAATCCATGCACACTCGTTACTCCATTTTCCCAATGAATCATATCAGCTAACATAGAAAAGGGAGAATTTCTTGGGACTATTAAAAGATTACCTTCTCTGCAAATGCCGCAATGCTAATGGATTGAGGGCATGAAGGATTCTTGAAAATCTTAACGAGTTCGCTTGATTTTGCTCTGAAAAGTAAATGGAACATAATTGAAGATATAAACAAAAAATAAAAATGCAAATGTGTTGAATTGCACAAGTAAGAATTCCAACCAAAATCAACCAAAATGCAAATTTGATCATCCAATCAGAATTCAGAAGACCAAACTGGTCAATACGCTGGCTGACTGATACCAATGTAAAAGGATACCCAGGTACTATTGCATAATCAGTTGGGAACTAGGCATATGTAAGGCACATAAAATAAAGGCATTACATGTCTGTTTCTCATCAAATTGACTAAATTTTAGGCCTTCTAAACCTTTACAGTATCATAAGTTGTGTACTTAAAGATGTGGCTGCACACAACATACAACTTTGGAAAACAGAAATTTTCCAAGGAGGCAATAAAGTTTGCCAATTGCGTAGACACAAACATTTCTATATACAGGGTCTACTACAACAATATAACCAACCACCCCCAGAGGCACCCAATTATACTAGCTAATAAAGAATCTGCCTTACCTAATATTCTCTTTTGTCCCACTTATTTGTTTTATCAATCTAAAAATATGTCTCTCATGGCTGCGGAAATCCTGACCAGACATTACACCAGAAAGTGAGTCAGTATATCAAATATAAAAAACTAGTAATAAATAAGTCAACTTCACATAATCAGAAAGTAATGTATAAGTGAAATACAACTAGAAATCCAAGGAACCAGTACTCCCATCAACATGCCCAAAATAATTGAGAAGAGCTCTATTAGAAAGGACCAAGAAAGGCTTAAAAAAAAACAAGAATGTACTGCACTAGAATGACAATGCCAAATGCAAATACCATAAATCAAAAAATTCAAGATCAGTGCAGTAAAGTAGCTACGATTATAAGCATTATATTTTAAAGAAAACAATGGACTAGGAGTTTTCAAAACTTAACATAAAAAAATGCTAACTATATACCAAATTGGAACTAGATCTAAGTGACTGGTTTTCATCATCCAACTTTTTAAGCATCTTTAGTCTTCCCTGCTCTAGACTAAGAGCACTTTCTGCAGCCCTCACGATGTCACCTACATGAAATGGCCAACTGGAATCTCAGCTGCGGGCTAAACCTTAAAACAAACAAGTGAGGAGAGACATGTAAACAGAAACAAGACTATGTGCCTGTTTGGCACAGCTTATGGAAAGCAAAAAGCAGTTTTTTTGGTTGAAAAGCTGATTTTGGCTCAGCTTATAGTGTTTGGTAAATATCAAAATTAATAAAAGCACTTATCTAGATAGCTAAAATTCAACTATTTGGATAAGTTAGAAATTGAAACTTTTCAAGATAGCTGAATTTTATATTAAACGCGTAGTTAATTTTAAAAAATTAATAGACAAAAATACCCTTATGAGTTTATAAGCAGTTTTCAGATTGTATTTTACCAAACACAAATATACAGTTAATTACTTTTGGAAATATCACTTTTAGGAAATTAATTTTTTCCTATATGAAAAGCTATTTTCATAAGCTGTGCCAAACTAGGCCTATAGACACATAAATGGCTATGATAATAACATCTAGGTTTGACCCAAAAGAGCAGAGCTAAAGGACTTAAATATATTGACCACGACCAAGAAGTTAGTGAAAGATAAATAGAGAAGAGAAAAATATATCTGATTTCTCTTAAAAAAAAAATATTCCCATCTAAAATTGGATGTAGATTGTAGACACAGGCGTGTTAAATTAAGATACAAATTTGAAACCAGTGGTAACATCATAGATTCAGAAGGCATATACTTTTGTAGGAAGAAAAAAAACAGAAGGTGGAATACCTGTTGATTTTGATTTATTGTCTCCATTAGATCCAGATCCCAGAGACTGAAGATTCTGATTTTCTGAACTGATATTTACCTGTCGTCCACCAACATCCCCTGGTGAGGCTACAGAAGGTATCCTTTTTGAGGCTTCAGCAGCTTCCTTTTCGGCAGCTTCCTCTGCAGCTCTCCTCTCTGCTTCTAGAGCAGCTATTTTTGCTTCCTCAACTTTACGCTTAGCCTGAATAAAGAAGTTTGATCATTCCATTGTTCCACTAATGAATATAATCTAAATCTAACTCCTGGCATATGTACCAGAACCGCATTATGGGAAAATTAGCTATTGAAGAAAGGAAGTTTGTTTGATTAGCTAACAAGTAAGATATTGCTAGCATTCCCAAAACATGCAACATAAGTGTTTCTTTGGCAACAGTGCAGGACCTAAAACACTTCTGATAAAACATGGAAACTCATTAGAGTTGCATTAGGATAAAAGCAAGAACAACTCTTCTAAAATCCATTCAAGCAGGATTCACTAAAAAAGCAAGTCAAGTTGGCTCAATGGTGTAAGATTCCGCTGAGTTCCTGAGTGAGGACGATCTATAGCGGGAGGTCCCATATTCGGATCCTCACTAGGTTAAATTCCCTTGGACCAGCGCCAGCCAAGAAACGCGAGCAAAGATTAATATTGTACCCTTTGTGTTATAAAGACACCTCGTAGGTTTACCAAAAAAAAGAAAAAATTTAAGAATCTAAGGAAAGGCAATCATCACAAGCCAAGGAATGTACAAAGCATCAAAGATATATGAATTAAATAGTATGAAACTACATGCTAGCAAATGCAATATTTGGAAAATTACCAACAAATTACGAATGAACTGAAATGCCAAATCAACAAACCTCTGCTTCTACCCTAGCTCTCTCTTGGCGCAGTCTTTCTTCTTGCAAAGCCTTTTCCTTTCTCTTAGTCTCTTCATGAGCTGCATCACTTCTGATTCTCCTCTCTTCTATTTGTGATTTGAGTTCATGATCCCGCTGGATAGCAGTTAAGTGGTTATCTAATGCTTCTGCACTACAACATTATAAGAAATGTCATTATTTTGTTTCAGGGTTTTCTTAATAGCTAATACAGTGCATATACCCAAGCCAAGCTATTGGCATGCAGGGTTTTTTTTTTTTTTTTTCAGATAGTACATCATCTAAAGAGATACATCATACATATACAACCATTTCAATAAACAAGCTGGAAAAAAAAAAAAAAAAAGCTTATCTTTGACATCCGAGACTCCCTTTCACAAGCTCATGGAATTGAATAATATTACTTCTAAATTAAGAGGATACTTAAAATCTAACTCAAGTATGAGCCAATCATCAAAGTCCCACTCTATGCATGCTATCATTTTGCCTCCCAAGGATGTACTTTAACAAACAAATTGTGAACAACTAACAATCGCATTTCCATTAGAAAAAGAAAGCAAAAAAAATAAAACACACTATTATAGGACAACTCCATAGCCTAAAAAAGACTTCAGATGTAACAGGGCCCCATAAATGATGTGCCAAGTCAAAAGCTAACTATCTAAGTAAAAAGAACAGATAAAAGGCTAGATATGTGTGTGAGACGTTGAGAATGAAGAAAGCCAAATAAATGAACAGAGAAGATGCAATCTCACATTTTACGCTGATATTGAGTATCAAATTTCCGGTCTGATTCCCTTCTTGCATCTATATACTTCTCAGCTCGCGAAAATGCAGAATAAGCCTTTTCATTTTCTCTCATTAATTCTATCTCTAATGCTGTGATTTGGTTCCTAATATCTTCCTGCTAGACAAGAAATTTATCACTGTTAACACACAAACCAGAGAAGCTTGTTAAATCATAACACAGAAAATGGATGGGTTTCCCAACTTAAATTTGTCAACTTGAAAAGTGGAATGATATTCAAGCCAGAACTTCACACACAAAAATACTATAACCTATTTTCAAGGCCATGCACCAAAAGATTGACAATAAATAAGTGATATCCACATACCTTAACTCCGAGCTGATGGTCCTGGATTTTCTCAAATAATCCACCTTCCACTAACCCTACTTCATCCATTAAATAGGATTGGCTATCAAGAGCTAACTCGTAATCAGAATCATCACTCTCACTGAAACATAAAATAGTACACTTCTTATAGATTACAAATACACATAACATGACAAATAAGGCTAATAACTGAGATTCAGCTTCACACCTAACATAAATATCATCGCAGTTGAAGCGTTTCCCCACTGCTAAACTTCGACCACAATCCTCCTCTGCGTCACTTTCTGAATCCTCCATCTCATCATCAGAAACCCGCATCACAAATGCCATGGAACTCCTCCCCACAGTATTCCTACTAAAAAAATCCTCTAAATTAACACAATAACACAATATTTAGCATAATTCCAAGGAAAAAAAAAACACTTAAGAGAAAGAAAATGGGATACCGAGACTGGGTTTTAGTAAAAGGGACAGGAACTTCAGAGGAGTTACTGAGCTTCTTTTCGAGTGAGTTGAGCTCCGATATCAGAGCAGTGAAACTCCAATCGGGCTCAGGATCAACTACAATCTCATGAACTTTCTGCGGACAACGAATCTCTAATTTAACAGCTTCCCCTAAAATATTTGATCAAAATTTCACAGAATCAGAGGCAAATTAGATTTTAAAGTGCTTAAAAATGTAATTTAGGAAAGAGAGAAACAACTGAAGATTAGAAAATGAGACTTACATTGCTAAAATTAGCTTTCAAAATACGAATTTCCCAATCTGATATAAAACCCTAAACCCTAAGAAATAGCATGAAATTTGAAGTTCTTTAAGTCCAACATGAAAAAAAACCCCAAAAAAAAACGTAGACTACCAGAACCAACGAAATTCACTATGATCGGTAAATTCGTAAGATAAAGAGGGTCCCTTAGTCACAGGCGGTGGAGCATACAGTAAATCGAAATACCGGCATTAATTCATCAAGCTTCAACCTTTCACCTTCATCATTTTTGAAAATGAGTTCAGAAAAGGCTTATAATTCTCTAAAATAAAAAATTACTAACCCTAATCCTAACGGAGACAGAAACCGTTAGTTTTGGATAACTTCTTGGGGTTGGGTTATACTATTGGGCTTCGTGGTAAACCCAAACCCAATCCATCGAACCCAATATTGTAGTCTGAAAGATACAAGTTCTTTTATCTTAAAAAAAAAAGGATTTTTTCAAAAATACCATAAAAAAAATAAAAAATATTTTATTTTTACTGATAGAAAAAAAAAATTTAAAAATATTACATACCTAAAAATATTTTTTTGAAAATACTGCATATCTCAAAATATTTTTTAAAAAATACGACAAATATCAAATATATACCAAAAATATATTATACATATATCAAACATATAAAAAAAATAGTAAAAATAAAAAAAATAATCGTAAAATTGAAAAAAAAAATAAAAAAACAATATATTTATGCATATTCTAAAAAAATATAAAATTATAAAATATGAAGAACTTTTGATTATGTAATATCAAAACCATAAAAGAGAAGGGAATTTAAAAAAAAATAAAAAAATAAAGGTCGTATTGTACATTGCCTTGTAAGTTTAGTAGTCTACCAAAGTTAGGCAAAGATGCAAGGGATATCATATGATCTCTTAGCCCTAAAGTAAGTGAGTGTGGTGCCAATTAATTTAGCATATGAATACTACTTGGTGTGTTTCCAACAACAATTAAATTATTGCAAGTTGAATGCAATAAATAGATGGTTTTATAAAATAGTAATTTGACAACAAATGCTTTAACTTTATTACAACTCATTGAGTAACTTCTTAACATGGATTGAAAGGTAAAAATTTATCATATATACTTGTCCAATTATCTATGCCCATATTCATTTTCCTGCTGATATTACAAAGTATGCTATTTATATCTTTTTGTAAGTGAGGATGAGGAGAGTTTTAAAAGAAACAATGAAAAGGTAATCTTAATTACTATTTTAACTGAGCTGTTGATATATACACAGATGATGTTATCACCAAGAAACTCTATTAGAAGTTCTGTCACCAAGATTAACATATATATATATATATATTTTGATAATTCATATAGATATTCCAATTATTTTCTGTTTTTACTGGATCTTTCTTGATCAGGCAATATTTTGGTTTTCTTGTTCTTGAATTTTCTATTAATATAATGTGTAAGATTAGGGTTTTTTTTTTTTCTTGTTTTAGGGAAAAAAAATTATGAGATACTTCATTTTTTTAGAGAAATGAAATAATAGTAGATTTTATCAACTGTGAGAGAAAAAGCAGCAGACAAAAGGTTGGATCCAAATCTGACAAAATCTCTCTTTAATCAGCAATATAATGGAATAAGAATTCTCTAGCTAGGTTTTTGAAATCAGTAAATTTGGTCCAGTTTGTATCATTAAACCATAAGCTTTCCATTGACCTTCAAGATGAGAATAAATAATGAAGATAACTAACTGTGGCTTAAAGGAACTCGGTTATATTTCATATTATTCCATGAGTCAAATAAACTTATTTTGCATCCAAAGATTTCTAATTTTCTATTGTACATCGAAAATTCTTAGAAGAGAGGGGACTGTCAGGAATTGAAGCCTCAACCTTTTGCATTACGAGGCAGGAACTCGATCATTGGGCTATTAGCCCAATGGCTCTGAAGTTATTCTCTGTGTAAATTTAATATAGACTGCAATATTTTTTAACAAGGCATCTTCTGCGTAATTTGCAGAGAAAAAGTTGTATCAGAAGCTGTTAAACCTTTTCCAGGAGGCTCATCCTGACAGCCAAGAAGTCCTTGGCAAGTTATTGGCTTTGAAGGATGACTTACCACTCAAGAATTCTTCTACACAAGCAAAGGTATTTACTCTTTTATTTAACGTTTATAGTATCTTTATGCAATAGGGGGGGCGAATACTTGAGTAGATTGGGGTAAAGCGTGATTCTATTATGCTTCTGGTTAACTTAAGTGCATTATGATTTAAATATAAGAAAATTAGTTTCTTGAAACAAAAAATAAGAAAAAAAATATTTTCTTGAACCAAGAAAATATTGTTGTATTAATCACCGTTTCATATGGCTTGCTGACAGCTTGGTGTATCTGAACTGAAAGACAAGATAGTTTTACTTTTGGTCTCAAAGCCAGAGCTACTTCGACTGGGGGGATTACTTCTGCTGGCTCACCAAACATGTGATAAGAAATTAGACGAAAGTTATGAAATAGTATGGCTTCCAATTTCATTTTCTGATACATGGACTAATGTTGAAGCAGAAAGATTCAATTTTTTATTAAATTCATTGCCATGGTACTCGGTCCAGAGACCTTGGTCACTCAACTCAGCTGTGGTGAATTACATAAAAACAAGCATGGAATTTTGAAGGTGAACCTCTTATGATAGCATTGGATTCGAGGGGAATGGTTACAAATCCAAATGCAATTGATATGGTATTAATTTGGGGTGCCAAAGCCTATCCCTCCTCATCTTCAAGAGAAAAGAGGCTGTGGGAATAGGAGAATTGGACTCTGCAATTTTTGGTCAATGAAATTGACCCACTACTAACTAGATGGGTATGATACTAATTACTCATCTTCAAAGATAAATTTACCTTCATTTAAAGTACTTAACTACATGTTTTAATGTACTAATTGCATTTCGTTGGTGCCAGGTAGAAGAAGATAGAAACATTTGAATTATGTAAGTGAGAACCTAGATTGGATAAGAGAATTCAATACTAAACTAAAGGAAATTAGAAATGATGGTGTGCAGATTGAGTTGGTGTATGTTGGCAATAGGCATATGAGTGAACATGTGAGACATATTTTAGCTATCATCAATGAAGAAATGCATAATAATTTATTCTCTTTCACAAAATTACACTTCTTTTGGCTTCGGTTGGAAAGTTTGAGAAGATCAATACTCCGAATAGGAAAATCTGTCATCTATAATCATATTCAGGAAGAATTATCAGCTTTTCTGGATAGTACTGATGAAGGATGGGCAGTATTAGGGAGAGGTAGTACAACAGACATTGTAAAGCTTCAAGGAAAGAAAATGTTTGAATGCTTGAATAAGTTTTCGGAGTGGGATGAAAATGTGATGAAGTTAGGATTCTTAGGTGCACTCAGAACTTCCCTTGAAACAACTCCTCTTCCAGGGCCTTGTAAAATCATACTAATATTATTCCATATTCTGAAGGAATAGTTGAAGGAAATGTAGTATGCTACAAATGTAAGCGTCTGATGAACAAGTACGTTGTTTATCAATGAAATGGAATCAATTAGGCAACTTCAACAATGTTGCCTTGTAATTTTAATGTCATTTTAGATACTTTACTGATTGCGAGTACTTAAAACAAACTTGGTGATAGTTATCCAGAATAACTTTAACTTGTGTTAGTATTCTTGCCAATGTTTGCATATAAGCATTGTGAAGAATGAAATATTCTTGCACATCAATCATTAAAAAAGAGAGGAAAAATTATTGCAGAAGAAAAGAACAGAAAAGGATACTTCATAGTCACAGCTTATCACCTAAATAGAGCTCAGGATATAACAAGCAATACAAAAAAGTTCCAAAGTAATATAAAGTTCAAAGAAATCGAAAGCTTATGATTCTGATAAACCCCTGTAATGCATTCAAAAATCAAGATCTAAGGAGTTCATTTGAGATTATTAAAGAAAAAATTAAAGATACAACTAAAGATAGGAGTGGATTTAGTCTTGTTATCAGCTAAAAATGCACTAAAACAAGAATGACCTACTGACTGTCCCTGCCTATCCAATTATCTGTCATACATGTACTGCATACACATTTTCACTTTCCTTAGCATCCCATTAAAATGTGAGAGATATATATGAGATTTCTAATAGCTTGAATTTTTATTTCTTTTTTTATTTCTATGATTCTGAGAATAATTCTATGGAGGAAGGCCTGGTGTCGATTAGATATTCAAGGCCTTGCGTCAAAATAATTGCAGCATAAGAAGGAACTCCAAGCATATGACATTATAATTACATAGCTTCTTTTTTAGCCCCACTTGTAGGTTTATAATTAGGCTTTTTCTTTTTGTGGTAATAGAATTTTGATCTCCCACAATTGTATCTGTGGTGCTATGCTCAAATTCTGCTTAATAGGAACAGCAAGTTTTTCCCTTTTGTGCTTTTTTTTGTTTGCTTTAGTTGTGGGGCCATTTTTGAGCTTTACAACTTCTTAAAGCCAAAATCAAGATTAATGATCAGAATATAAGATCCAAAATCATGATTAATAATTCTATTGTCCGGTGATTATTGATAAATCAAAGATAAGGATAAAGCAGTTACTGATAGATATACTGTATGATCCGTTGTTGTTAAATTCGGACCGGACCGGCCGGTCGAACTGAAAAATCGGGAATCAAACCAAAAACTGGTCTGATCAGCCTCTAAAAAATCGTCCTTTAAAAACCGGTTAAAAATTGATGAATCGGCTGATTAACCGGTGAATCAGTCGAATCGAGCCGATTTTTCCTGTTAGAGCGGGTCAGAATTTTTTTAAATTTTTTTAAATTTTTAAATTTTTATTATTTTTAATCAAAAATAATAAATATCAAATTATATTTATTTTCATTATATATATATAATAAATGTCAAATTATATATACATATATATATATATCGGGTTTTTTTCGGTTTAATCGGTTCGATCACGGTCGAACTTCTGACTTTCTGCCTTCACCGATTCTTTAACCGGTCTGATTTTGAAAACATTAGCATGATCAACGTGTTTCACACAGGTAAATGTTTTTTATTTTTGTAAGATCATACAAATAAATGTTAATCAGCAGTTCTAATCTTGGACTAACCTGTTATAGTATATAAAATTATAAAGCTAAAAAAGAAGATTATTTATTAATGATGTAGACAACAGACAATCTTTTATCCAAAATTCTTAAACCCCATTAGAAGCAAGGTAGCATTTGTTAAGTTGCCATTTTCCAAACTGCATCATCTATATAAGGGTCAGAGCTAACCAAATCCAAACACACAATCTATTCTTCTTCTCTTATCACTTGTTCTTTGCTACTTGAAGAGTTTCATTTTTGTCTCATTTGCAATGGCAACTGTACCTCACAGAGTGTCACTTCCTAGAAGCGAACGCCACATGTTTTCTTCATCGGATGACAATGCAATGATGAAGCAAATTCAGGCTACTCATGCTCCTGATGGAAGCGAATTTTCTGTCAAACCTCTTCTTCATGTTGTTGAGGACATTTTCCAACGTGCTGCACCCACTGGCCTAGCTACCATTGTTCAGCATCATGTAAAATAAACTAGCATAGTCTCTTGTATTATTTATTTCTTTATTTTCTCAGTTTTAACTAGAAACGTATAACTTGTGAATTCAATATTGCAGGGAGCTCATCAAGTTCAACTCGACGCATTGGATGAAAAGGTTGTCCAAACTGGTTTTTATGAAATGATGGAAGTTTTGTCATACACAATCAACAAAATTTCCTGTGAGGTTAGTACATATTAATTTCTTCCCATTTGGTACCCTTTTTCAAGATTTTTTATGTTAATTAACTGAATGCACAATTTTCTTTTTTTCACAATAACATAGATATCCTGCAAGTGTTCGGGTGGTGGAGATGCACATGCAACAACATTGGCAATATTTAACTTGCTATCAAACTACTCATGGGATGCAAAAGTGGTGCTAGCCTTAGCAGCATTTGCAGTGAACTATGGCGAGTTCTGGCTTGTCGCGCAGCTTTATCTTACAAACCCATTGGCGAAAGCAGTTGCACTACTTAAGCAATTGCCAGAAATACTCGAAAGCGCTGATGCATTGAAGCCAAAGTTTGAGGCACTAAACAATCTTATCAGGGCTACTTTGGATGTTGCCAACTGCATTGTTGAATTCAAGGAGCTTCCATCGCCGTACATCACTCCAGACACACCAGAAATGTTAACTGCCACTGCTCATATTCCCACTGCTGTTTACTGGACTATTAGGAGTATTGTGGCTTGTGCATCACAAATTATTGGCCTTATTGGCATGGGTCATGAGTATGTTTTTAATTTTATAAACCTTAAGCTAATTCCTCAATAATTATAATTTATACCTTTAATTGGACTTTATTTTACTGAACAAAGGTACATAGCATCAACAACAGAAGCATGGGAGCTATCAAGCTTGGCTCATAAGGTCAGAAGCATTCATGAACATCTTATGAGGCAACTCACTCTTTGTTATAGTCTCATAGGTAAGTTCATTATTCCCTTCTCTAATTACTAATAGCAGAAATTATCACTTGAAATAGGATATAATATAAACATTTTTTTCTTAAATGCAGATGAGAAAAGACACATTGACGCATATCAGACACTTGTGCGCCTATTTGAAACTATTCACATCGATAACATCAAGATTCTTAAGGCTTTGATTTATGCTAAGGATGATCAACTACCACTCTTTGATGGTGCCACAAAAAGAAGGGTTCATTACACATTTTCTTCTTAATTAGTTGTCGTTAATGCATATTAATATTGTTATAAGAAAAATGCTGAAAATTTTCTTTTACAGGCTAGTCTTGATGTGTTAAGGAGGAAGAATGTGCTGCTATACATTTCAGATCTTGAACTTCCTCCTGAGGAGTTTGAAATGCTTGAACAAATGTACTTAGAAGCTAGGCAGCATCCAACAAGGACTGAGAGTCAATACGAGGTAGTGTGGCTTCCGGTAGTGGCCCGATCAACCCCATGGAATGATACTAAACAGAAACAATTTGAGACTCTCCAATCAATGATGCCATGGTACTCAGTCTATCATCCTTCACTTCTCGATCCAGTTGTCATCAAATACATTAAGGATGTTTGGCACTTCAACAAGAAGCCTTTGCTAGTGGTCTTGGATCCACAAGGTAAAGTAGTGAATCCTAATGCTATTCACATGATGTGGATTTGGGGAAGCATAGCTTTCCCTTTTACCAGCCTCAGAGAGGAAACACTCTGGAAAGAAGAATCCTGGAGGATGGAGTTATTAGCAGATGGCATTGATAATAATATTACAGCCTGGGTATGGTACTACTTCTCTCTCCATCTCAAAAACTCCTCTTAATTTATGAATCTTGGAATTGGAACACAAGGAAGACATTTTCCTTTCTTGTGAATCTCCCAATTCTAAAACTAATGGTTTTTCTTTGATCATATCAGAAATATAATTTTTTTTTTTCAGCTAATTAAGCTTCTTATAGTCTTAGAGATAACTCCAGCACTACTACAGCTAAAGCTCATCGGTACTAGCTCGTGACATCACATTACTGCAGCACCAAAAAAACAATAAAAGAAATATACCTTTTTAATGTTTTGGATAATGGCTATTTATAAAACTGAAATAGTAACTTGTATGGCATCTCAGATAAATGAAGGGAAGTACATATGCTTGTACGGAGGAGAAGACATAGAATGGATTCGAAGATTCACAGTAACAGCAAATGCAGTAGCAAGAGCTGCAAACATCCAATTAGAAATGTTGTATGTAGGGAAAAGCAATCCAAAAGAGAAAGTGAGAAAAAACAATGCAATTATCCAAACAGAGAAGCTGAGCCATGTTCTGCCAGACCTGACATTAATTTGGTTCTTCTGGGTAAGGCTAGAAAGCATGTGGCATTCAAAAGTACAACATAACAGAACAGTAGAAAATGATTCAATTATGCAAGAAATAGTAACAATGCTTAGCTTTGATGGAAGTGATATGGGATGGGCTGTGATTAGTAGAGGACCAGGTGGTGAAAATCAAATGGCTGAAGCAAAAGGGGGTGATATATTGAAATGTTTTGATGATTATCAATTATGGAGGCATATTGCAGAAGAAAGCGGGTTTGTGCCTGCAATTAAAGAATATCTTCATGGACATCATGACCCACTTCATTGCAACCGCCTGATTCTGCCTGGGACAACTGGAAGTATCCCAGAAAGGGTGGTTTGTGCTGAATGTACCCGCCCAATGGAGAAGTTTATCATGTACCGTTGCTGCAATGATTAAGGCTCTCTCTCTCTGGTACAAGCTATAGCTTTATATATATATATGGTGTGAGAGATGGGAGTAGGATTTTAAATAAGTGATGCTAGTACTGTTGCTGCTGCTATAGCTAGTCAGTGCTTGCTATGGTATAATTAAGTTGTTCAACATTGCAAGAAGAGAACTTGCTACCTCTTTTATTATTGTTTTTTTCAAGTGCATTTGTAATTTTCCCTTTCTATTTCATAATAAAGCTAAATCCTTTGTTCTCTTTTTTTTTAATTACCTTTCTAATAATAAAAATAAAGCTATTGCTTAATTAAGTTTTAAAAATATCATAAACTAATGTTTTCCCCCACTTTATATTTACAAAGGAAGAGTTCACCAGTAAGAACTAATTATAAAGAAAAGCTTTTAATTCTTCTTCAGACTGAATAGAACTACAGTGTAATGAAGAAGCAGCTTTATTTATAGAGAAGATGATATTTTTAGTTTGTCATTATTGCTCCTGCTCTTAAAGCTTCCAAACTGACTAGTATTGGAATAGCTAAAGTTTAACCAGGCATTAACAGATATACTAAAACATTGGAGGCAATAGCTTTGAGGAGAAATTGTTAATTAGCCAAGAACTGGAATCAAAATAGTCTCATATTCAAAACAGACTAACATTGTGATCAACTCAATTGTTAGTACTATTTTTTTTTTTTTCTGATATTTGTTCTATGTTCTATATGCTGCATTACTTGCAATACTGCACCTTTTCTTTGATCTGTAGGTTCTGTAGCCAGGCTGCTCATAAGTCGGCCCTGATGGTCCTGAGATTTGTGACAATTAATCAACTGTTAGGGGAACACCTCTGCTGGACATCTTTTTCTAGATATCTTCCACACAGCAGAAAAGGTGTAACTTGTAAGTCATCTGTCCAGCGCCTTCTGTCAGGATTACAGGAAACGGATAGATAGTGTAGTTTGATTTAACATTATAGATGTACATGTTAAACATTTATGGTCTATAGTAGAGATATGGAAGAGTAATACAAGCCAGGCAAATGAAAATTGTTATACAAGCCCGGGGCTATCTTTATGTAACTAGTCAAATCTAATGTAGCATCCTTTCCACAATGTCTAAGTAAGAATCAAGACTTTTAAGACCAGAGCATTAATTTCGTTTTTTTTTTTTATTAAAAATCTCAACAAAAATCAATGTACAACTCCAGCAATGCTTTGGATCGATAGTATCTGCGCCATTTATCTGACATCTAATTCTGTATTTCATGAACGTATAGAACACATTGAATTGGATTACCATTTTGTTCGGGAACAGCTAGGCAAAGGCAATATAAATATTGGATTCGTATCCACAGCAGGCCAAATTGCAATCATCTTCACCAAGCCACCTGGTGTAGACCGTTTTCAATTTCTGTGGAACACCATTGGCTTGTGGGGGGATGTAACCAATAAGAAATATATCAATTATGCTATTGTATGTTTAGCTATATATTCCTGTTTACAGTTATTGTATTTATCTAGTTGTCATACACCTTCTTAAGGAATACAATTAAGTGGATGTTTAGCAAAGTTTTTTAATGTAATTATTAATTTTTTAGTTGTTAGTAGCTGTATCAAATTAGTTTGATTATTTCTTGTTAATCATAGTTATTAATTATTAGATAGCTATTAATTAGTCAAATAACTATTATTTATAAAAACTCTAAATTTAGAATTTTTTTTTTTTAGTAGTTCATATTTATTTAAATAAAAATAGTAAATTATTTAATTAAAAATAATATTTAAATATAAAATAAAAAATTTATATTTATTCTTAATAGTCATTAAACATATTAATAGTAATTGCTAATAATAATTTTATCAAATACTTTGTTAGAGATACTTCCTATAGTATATAATAGGAATTTCACTTGTATTAAGAATTATGTATACTTCTTATATTGTAAAATAGGAATTCCTCTTGTATTGAAAATTTTGTATTAATTAGGAATATTTATTTGCTATGTATTGATTTCTCTTTTAGTTTTTTTAGATGTGTATAAATAGGGTTGTACCCATTTGATTAATTGAAGAATAAAATATAAACTTCCCACAATAATTTTAACATGGTATCAGAGCATATATTCCTACGATATCTATAATTTTTTTTTCTTCATCTTTCTCTGCGATTCCAATAACTTTTATTTATTTCGTCTTTTACAGTCCTCCATAATTCTTTTCTAATGGCTTCTATCACTCCATCCTCTAACCCAATTTCTTATATTCCCTCTATCCATACTCATCAAAATTTTTCCATAAAATTAACCAGCAAAAATTATCTAGCTTGAAAAACTCAATTTATTTCCCTTCTTAATTATCAAAAACTTACTTCTTTTATTGATGGAATTACTCCATCTCCTCCTTTAACTATTCTGAGTACTGGTGAAAATTCTCATGAAATTTCAAATCCTGCCTATGAAATATGGTTTTTACGTGACCAAATGTTTCATTCCTGATTACTCTTATCTCTTACTTAGAAAATTTTTCCATATGTGATTAGATTTACTACATCTTCACAGGTATGACAGGCTCCTGCTCATAATTTTGGAGTTGTTAATCAGAATGTCAAAGCCAAATCTCTTGTAAATAAATTATAAGTTGCTGGAATGACAGGTTCCCCTGCTGAATTTAATGCTATTATTTATCGAAATATTGGGAGTGACTATTATAGCACTATTATTGCTTTTAATTTTCGCCCAACTCCAGTCCTGTTTCATGAACTTCATGGATAACTTGTGGCTCATTAAATTCTTCTAAATAGTATGAATACTCATATTGCTAATTACTTGAACAGGTCTGGCCCATCTACCTTCTCCACGTCACAGTCGTCATCCACCATGAGTGGGCTACTGCCAACCTCACAATAGCAGCTATTGCTGATGTCACAGTAGTAGCATCTTCAAGCATCACGCCAAGATTTCTCATTCAATTTGAATTTCAAACGTAGTTTTTAGGGTCATTGTCAAATTTATGGCATGCGCAATCACACTGTTGATCACTGTAGTCGTCGATACTCTAATAAATCTCGTCGACGATTTTAATCCCAAGCTAATTTTACCTTCCCATATGGCACTTATGCCTCTCATTACAATAATCATGGTTGTGATCATCATCTTTGGCATCCTGATACCGATGCGAATTCACATGTTACACCTGATATCTCCACATTGAGCAGTGTTTTTGAATACAAAATGGGTGATCAATTGCATGTCGGGAATGATCAAGGTTTGCAAATTTCTCATCTTGGCAAAGTTTCTTTTCCTTATTTACATGGTTCCTTAAATATAAATAATGCGTTATATGTTTCTCGTATAACTAAAAATTTACTTTCAGTTAATCAATTCGCTAAAGACAATAATGTTTTCTTTGAATTTTGACCAACACATTGTTCTATCAAGGACTAGGAAACTAAGAAACTACTCCTCTGTAGCCCAAGTAGGAAGGGCTTGTATGTGATGTGTCAACCACGTGCTCAAAGGAAGGAGGTGCATTATAAGAATTCATTTCTACCACATAAAGATTGACATGCTAAAATCGGTTATCCTAATATTAGAAAAGTCAAACAAGTTGTCAAAAGTTTTAATTTAAGATCTTTTAGTCCCAGTTCTATTTGTCATTCATACTTTTTAGGAAAATTACATAAATTATCATTTTCGACTGTTACTCATTCAAGTTCTCAGCATTTTGAAATCATATATTCTGACGTTTGGGGACCTGCTCCTATATTATCTCACTATTGTCATCATTATTTTGTTATTTTTGTTGACGATTTCAGTCGGCTTACATGGATTTATTTTATAAAAAATAAAAATAAGGTTTTAGTTATTTTTAAACAGTTTGAATCTTATGTTTTGCGTTAATTTCAAACCCCAATTCGTGCTTTTCATTCTGATTGGAGTATTCTGATTGGGGTGGTGAATATCAAAATTTAAATAAATATTTTAAACAAGTTGATATTTTTCATCGTATTGCATGTCCCTATACACATAAGAAAAATGACTTATCTGAAAGGAAAATTCATCATATTATTGACATTAGTCTCACACTTTTAGCCCATGCACACATTCCTTTACATTTTTGAAATTTTTCCTTTGATGTTGCAGTTAATTCTATTAATTGTATGCAATCTAATGGCTCTATTACTACACAAAGTCCATTTTTTCACTTGTTTCGGCAATATCCCAAATATAAAGAATTTAAAATTTTTTGTTGTGCAATCTTTCCTATTTTAAGACCTTATAACTCTTGTAAATTTTTATATCGTTCACAACTTTGTATTTATTTGGGTCTCATCTAATCATGCAGCATATAGGTATTTTAATCCATTAATTGGATGACTTTATATTGCTCGGCATTTTCGTTTTGATAAGTCAGTTTTTCCTTTTAAAAATTTACATCAGTCTATATGCACAGGGACGGGTTCTTCTTTTAGTCTATGGTTGACAATTTCACATACAAACTCAACCTCATTGGTGCCACAAACAGCCCCACTATTAGGTATATCTTCATTTACTATTTTTTTATTTTTCCATCAAGTTCTTTATTTTCTTCTCTATTACCAACACTACAATCCTCCTATATATCTCATAATTCACCATTATCAAGTTCAGAGTCAACACTACCTTCATCTCAACTCAAAATAAGACATTTATCAGACTTCTATTCACCTATTCAACAGCCCCAAGTCGCACCTCAAGCTAACCAGCTATCGCTGCAACTTCAGCAGCCCAAACCTGACGCCAACCATCCATAAATAACAGCCCCCACACATTTTATGTCTCTTCATACAACAATCAGCTATTAATAATCAATTATCAATTACCAGCGATTAATAACATCTAACAATTAACAATTGTTAATAACAGGTAAACCAAACCAACCTAACTCTTTCCAAACTTTACATAGGCTATATGTCCTCATAAATTAAGTAAGGTGGTGCATGACTTCATAATCTTTAACCTTATTACAAGTTGGTGCTAGGCCTCCTCTCTCTTATTTGATTAATTCGTTATTTTTAGAAGATTAATTTATCATAATTAACTTTTAAAATAATTAATTAAGAGTGTAACCTTGCAAGATAGGCCAATTGTGCACATTAATTTACCTTGTCTTTGCTCAAAATTAATCTTGCAAAATTTCTAATGATGTTATTCATTTAATTAATTTGACCTAAATAATTAAGTACTTGCTTTTTAATGTAATATATGATAGAATTCAAAAATTAAAAATTTTATTTCCCACATTTGCTTGAAGAATTTCAACTACACTACTAATTAATTAATTGCTTATTAGGTGTAATTTTAGCATTATGAAAATATATATTTGGAAATTAATCATGGTTTCATACAAGCCATCTTTTGTTCTACTTTATTGTCTTTTTCTTCATATTCTAATTTGTATCTTCTCTTCATTCAACCAACTAAAAGGATAAAGATGTGGTACCAAAAGCTTAAAGATAAATAAAAGAAGATAGAATTTAGACAAGAAATGACTCAACAATCTCTGTCCCAACACAGCAAACACAAGTTTCTTTGTTTTTTGCTTATCCTCTCATATCCCATGAGTTCTCCATTCCTTTTTTCTACAAAAGTGCAATTATTGAAGACAGCTCAGGATTTCACATTTACACATGTATATATATTTCTGAATTGACTTGTTGAAATTGACTATTTAATTTGTTTTCTTGCTTTCAAGCAACAATCAATAACATATATAAATAAATTATCATATAAAATAAAAATATATTCTTCATATAATTCACATAAAAATAAATTAATATAAATATATTCACAATCTAATTATATATGAATCAATTTCAATACAAATAAGAGAAATAAGCTAACTACTCGTCCTATTTAATAATTTTTCATTTATATATATTGTTAAATGTCAAAATACAATTAGATTTCTCATTAAAAATATCACAAATTGTATTTTTATACATTTAAATTTTTTAAAGAAAAAATTATCTGATTTAAAATAATATCTTATATACAATAAGAAAAACATTAATACTGGATGTAGTCAATTTTATTTTATTTTTTTATTGAAATCACTCAGCATATTTTGGAGAGAACTGTTTTGGCAATTTTTCATTGTCTCCAACTTCTATGAAGATAAAATATCTAATACAAACCATTCTATAACATATATAGAGAGAGGATAAGTAGGCAAGTTGGCAACTTGAATTTGTTTATAATTTTTCAGCAGTGCATCTAAAGGAAGAGAAGAAAGTCCAAGAAACATTCAAATTAATGAAAAAGTGAAATAAACCAAAGAAATTAGAATATCAAACTCTACAAATATTATGAATGAATATTACTAATATATAGCATAAATTATTAATTGTTAATTAGTATACAAGGATTCGAATTATTTTTTTTTTAATCAAGAGATATTATATAATGTATGTATATCAATTATAAGTATTAAGTATTAAATTAATAATTAAACTAAATATTTAATTTCAATATAATAGAACATAAAATTGAAAATTTCATAATATAATTTAATTTTAAAAAATTTTAAAAATTAATTTAAAATTTTTCATTTAAAAAATTTTGATAATTAAACATTAAATTTTTATTTTTTATTTTCTTAAAATAATTTTTCAAACAATCATTTTAAATACTTTAATTTTGATCTTATTATTTGGTGAAAACTTCATTCATGGGATTCGAGTTGACTTGTGATATCGGAAATGCATCCATCTATGGAAATATATAAATGGAGCTTAATTAAACGAAAAGGAAGACGACAAATTAGTAAGTAGTGTACATAAGCACTGAAGTCATTGATTTCAGTAGTTAAGATCACTAAATATTATGTCAATATCAAGTATATATTGTATTTTAATTAATATAATTTTTTAATTTATTTTTTATTTAATAAAAATATTGTTATTTTTTTTATAATTAAATTTTTATGAATTAATATTAAATAAATTAATAATTTATATTATATAATAATTTTTTACGATCCTGATTTAGATTAATTAATTAAATTAATATTCGATTAATTAATATTTTTTTAATTAATAAAATTTATGAATTTTAATAATATTAATTTATATACAGAGATTTTACTATATATAGGTTCTTGTTTATAGCACACATATTAATATTAATTAGTCTAATAATAATCTCATTATCAGAAAAGTACTTGGTTTCATTATCATTCAAGTTTTTTATATTTTTCTAACCCTTTATTTATTTTGAGAGAAATAAATAGAAAAAGAAAAAGAAAAAGAAAGAAATTGCAGCCATTTTCTTCATTTAATAAACTAATTGGAAAAAGAAAAAAAAAAGGAGAGGAAATGAGATTTTTCCAAATAGGTTTAAGGAACAAAATAATTTATTTTTTTTTATTTGAAGAGAAATGAAGGAAAATAGAGAGTTGAAAAATGTAAATAATTGAAATTATTAAAATTTTTTTTTTTTTTTTTTAAATGAGATTAGAAATAAATATATTGTAAATTTTCTTTCATTTCCTTTTTTTATAAACAGGAAATTAAAATAATATAAAAAAATTAAATTTTTTTTCTTAATTTTTCTTATTTAATTTATTTTTATTTCCTCTTCACAATTAGTGCATCAACGTAAACTCCAATGCCAAATTAAACAAAAGAATCACTCGGATTCATCAAACAAAGCTCATTTAGAATTTAACTATATAACTCAATACATTCAAATCAAAACTACAATGTTTTTTGGGTTTGATAGGAGAAAGAAGAGGAAATAATTAATTTCTATGCTGATTAAAGGCATAAAGGCATTGAATTAGTAGTTTAATAATTATCATTAAAATAATAACTCAATAATTGAGTATGTCTCATATATAGCTTATTGAAATGATTATAAAATACTAAGAATTCTATATTCTTTATTAAAATTTTCAAACTACTGATGGAAAAATTCATTAATTATGTGTTTATTTAATAAAGAAATTAAATATTTAAATTTTATAGTTTGATTCTTTAAAAAAAAAAATTAGATCTAAATTAACTTAGAGAATAAGAATATAATATGATTTAAAAATATTATAATATATTATTTAAATCGTTTGAATTTGAAATAAATAATTTATATTAATGATTTCAATTAATTTTAAGATTAAAATTGAATTTATCAGTTTAAAGGAAAATGTATTATATGTATATATATAAAATAACAAACATGCATTGCATAAAAGTCAAATAATAAAATATTAATTACTAACATTATTAATTTGCTTTTTATGAATATTCATGAATAATATAAAATTTTTAAATTTATAAAATAATCAAATGATAATTTTTTTTAGGTCAATTTAATTTACCATAGTTCGAATTCAAGTTATTTTAATTATGAAAACAATTTTAATATTATTAATTAAATCAAAATTTCATTAATATTGTTATTATTATCTATTGGTTTAAAAGAATTTCTTCTTTAATTGCAGTCCAAAAAATACTATTTATAATAGTAATGTCAATTACATGTTTATCGTTGTGATTTTATTTTTATAGAAGGAAAATAAAAAATAAAAACTTGAAATTAATTGGCGTATATATATATATATATATATATATATATGGTGGGCTGAAGAAACAACCAAAAATAATTAAGCAATTAATTACTTTTTATATATATATAAATCTCTTAATTTGATAGTACAATTGGCCTACCAACATTTATTTATTATTATATTATTTTTTTAAAAATATTATATATATCAATTATAAAAATTAATATATACAACATAAATATCCACTTTTATTCTATGGCCTTTTTTTTAAGAGTTTTTCGTGGTTAGATTGTTTTATAAGAATTGTGATACTAGTAGTGAATATTATAGTTGTCAAAATCAAATCAATTTGGTTGATCGAATCTTGAAAATTAAAAATTGAATTAAAAATTGATTCGGTCAGTTCTAAAAATTTGCCTTTTAAAAATCTGTTAAAAAATTGATAAACTGAATGGTTAACCAGTAAATTGGTCGAATTGGATTATTTTTTCAATTCGAGCAAGTTATATTTTTTAAATTTTTTTTTATTTTTTATTAAAAATAAAAAATATCAAATTATATATAAAAATAATAAATATCAATATATATATATATACTGATTTTTTTCGATTTAATATATTCGATCTTGATCAAATTTATGGCCCTCTATTTTCACCGGTTCTGAAAACATTGATAAATATTAAAAGGGAAAAAATTTTATTATAAGATATCATACTTATTTTTAATTAATGACATGTTTAATTATTAATGGAAGGGTTGGAATCAGAATCTCTCTAAATGAGTCTAATACTCTTAACACCCAAATTAGGCCTTAGGTAATTTATCCTACGGTCTTATTAGACAACGTTTATTTAATTATTATATTATTAAATGGGTATTATTATTTTCTTGTAATTTTCTGTTTAAACAGAGAAACAAGAAAAAAAGAAAAAAATGGGGCTGTCATCCATGCATTTCGGTAGCACTTTGTGCTGTCTAGGACAAGTTGCTTTTCGACTTTATGTAAAATGAGGATATATAGAAGCTTCTTATCTGCTTCTAAAATTCAATGTTCCCTTCTTCTTCTTCTTTTTTTTAAATTATTAGACATAATAAAAATATATTTTTTTCATTTATATAAAAATAAATTTATATGTGATTAGAAAAAAAATATATTAATATAAATTTATTTTTTTATAAATAAAATAAATATATTTTTATTTTATGTAATAATTTATATCTTTAATAATTTATCAGTAGTCATAAAATTTGAAATAAACTCTTCAATAATTATTTAATGCTAATCATATATTAGTAGCAATAATAATTTTGTCATTCACATTCAAGTGTAAATCTATAAAAAAATATTTCATTCTAATAATGAAAATTAATTGGAGATTTTCTGATATTTTAATGGAGATATTTCATATTTATATATGTTAAAAAGATGGAAGATTTATTGGAGAAAAAAAAATACCTATTTTTATACTTAATTCAATTAATCAACGAATTAAATAATAATAACAATAATAATAATAAGCTTTTATGAATTTAAATTAAACAAATGTTTCATTAATTAGATTAATGAAAATTTTATTTTTTAATTTCAAAAATTTCTTAAAATTTATGGATTTAATTTCCATATCATACAAGAGAGGCTAAATAAATTATGGAATTAAACATGAATATTACTTTTAATTCCATAAAATTATAAAGTAGAGTTATAGTATATAAATTAATGTGTTTATTATATTACATTAATTGCAATTGGCAATTTGTTGAACTGGTGTCATGATCTGCATGGCCTACAATCATAATATAATAGCTACTATAATTTAAAGAATATATAACAGCTATAGAACTTAATTAATTAACTATGAAGTAATTAATTAAGGATATATTTATCTTATTGTTAGGTAACTTCCACTATTTCAGAGTCACAACTTGGTAATGATTACATATGAAAACAAAATATCAAAGTATATTATATTGGTATTAATTGACACTAGTTTGTAAAAGTTAAAAAATTATTAGGTAAAAGCGAATAAATATTTTTTATTTATATAAAAATAAATTTATATAAATATATTTTTATTTTAATTATATTTTATATGAGCAAAAAAAATATATTTATAGCCTATTTAATAATTTTTCATAAAAATTACTACTACTGATCTTAATTATATTTTATATAAATCGAAAAAATATATTTTTATCATATTTAATAATTTTTCATGAAAACTACTATCGCTAAATTTAATTTAATATTAAGACATTGATTATCTTTATCAACTGACATTTAGTTGTATAGCAAACTTCAAAATTTTGAATTTAAATTTATATCGTAAAAACATTAATTTTATTTTTATTTTTATAATTTTTATTGAAAATTATATTTATTTATTTTTATTAAAGATATTATTTATATTTTAGAATTAAAAAATAAGTTCAATATAATAATAAATTAGATAAATTATTATTAAATATTATAAATATAATTTAAATTTAACATGAATAATAGTTGAATCCGATATCTTTTAAACTTCAGAATCTCAGCTTTGGTTTAACTAATAAACCAAAGTTCTATTGGCAAACTGAAAATTTTAGGCTTAACATGCACAAATTTATTTTATTTTGTAATTATGCCCTATTTGGATCACCATAGAAAAAAGTTTTGACCCTATTTTTTCCTTAGTTTCATATCCTATTCTTAAGCCTAATAGCAATTATAAAATGACACAATGTCGAACATAAATTAGTGCATTAAGCCAATATTTTATTGGGTGTGGTAATGAATAAAGTAGTGTGGTAATGAATAAAGTAGGTATCTTCTAGGAGATTAGTTGAACTAGTCATTTGTTAATTTGGTATTTGAAATAGGGGCTGAGGGCGGCTGCCGTGTAAATGTATTTTTATACAGCAGTTTTTTATGTGTTTCATTTTAGTTATTTAAAAATTTTTAAAAAATTTTTAAAAAATTATATTTTGATAGTATTTGATGTAATAAATCCATTGATATATTTTTTATACTAAACAAAAATCATTTGGACAGCTAAAAATATAATTTTTAGCTGTACAAATGATTTTTGTTTAGCATAAAAAATATATCAATAGATTTATTACATCAAATATTATCAAAATATAATTTTTTAAAAATTTTATAAATTTTTTTAGATAGTTAAAATAGGACACATGAGAAGCTGCTGTGTAAAAATATATAACAACCCTCCTCAACCCTTGAAATAATTGATTAAACTATTTGATTTAATTATTTATAATAATTATAATTTATTAGATATTAATTGATAATTGATTGTTACATGTATTTGATAAAATTATTATTAATTATTAACTGTTAATAAATTTAATAACCTTAAAAATAAATATTAATATTTATTTTTTATTTAAATATTATTTAGTGTACATTTTAAAAATAATTTTATTTCATTAAAGATTAAAATACCAGTTATAATTTATTTTTATTTTCTTGCTAGTAGGAAAATTCATTTAGACGTGAGAAATAAAAGTCTCGTCAAACTCTCACTATTATATGAATTAAATAAAAAATATTAAATAAATATATATATTAAATTTAATAATTAATTTTTGAATTAAAATTATAGTGATATATAAGTTATAAACATTTCTTAAAAAAAAAACATTTATTCAAATTTCAAAGAGTTCTCTACGAGTGTCAAACTTTTATTTTAAAGAGTTTATCTATAATAAATGCTTTTTATTTCAATGTGCTGATTTTTCTAGCCAAACATGCTCTATAACTGTCGTTAGCATTATATAAGCTTAGCTTTTTAAAGAATTACTTAGATAAAAATATTTTTTAAATAATTATTAAATTCAACTTTTTATTAAAAAATAATTTATATTGGATACATCAAATTTTTAAAAATATACATATATATGTAAATTTTTTAATTAATTTTTAAAAAATTATATATAAATAATAATACTAAAATTAGATGTAAATTTTTAATTGACCTCAGAAAAATTATATATAATTTATAATATTAAATTTTTTTATTAATTTAATTTAAATTCTCTTTAATAACATTAAAATTATATATAAATTTTTAATTAATTTAAAAAATTATATATAATTAATAATATTAAAATTTTTTATTAATTTAATTTTTACCTTCTAATAAAATTCTCTGATTTCAGCTTTTTTGTTATTGTGAGTTCTGTTCTTCCTATATATCTGAGCCCAATTGGTCCCTCATTTCTTACATATCTGATCTCGTAGTGTTTCAACACGTGGACCACCTGATTCCTACCACCTCATTATTAAGGGTGGTCTCCAGGTTAATTCTTGGTGCCATTAAATTTTCAATCTTATTATTTCATATATATAATCTCTGAAAATAACCTAAAGATATTTATATCTATTAAAAATGAATATAAAATATGATTTTGAAATTTAAAAAATATTAAATAATTTTTTAAATATTTAAGTGATTAATTCAAAATATTATTTTAAAATTTAAAAATATAAAAAATTTAAAATAAATATAATATTTTTTTTTAAAACGATATTTTTAAAATAAAATTTCTGTCTAGATGCTTCCAAATATTATTGCTGTCAAATTGCTGTGCTCACCAAAGGTCTTTTTTTTCTCATGTATTTGGACTATTTTTTTTTATATAAAATATTCTCATATTATATTAGATATAAAATTAATTATTACTTATATTTAATGGTTGATATTAATTAAAAAAATTTAATTTAATAAAAATTTAAATATAAAATATCTTGCCGTGAATTATTTTCGCACAGAAATTCATTACATCTCTAAGCTAACCTTTTGAATTTCTTTTGACCAATTCAATTCCCATGCAAAATACAAAAATTTATCTCTTATATGAATAAGGAAAAAAAGGGTAAATTAGTTAAAGAAAAAAAAAGGTACTTTTTTCATATATATATATATATATATATATATGGTTAATTCGGCTATTTAAGCACAAAGCAACTAACAATTGAGTAAGTAGTTTAATTGTTAAATTTCAGTTTGATTATAATATAAAATTATAGATTTTCATACCAACTTAAATGATATTTGGTAGAGCGATTGCTAAATGTGCGATTAGTATAAAAGTGCAATTGATAAATTGACAATCACTAAAAGCAGTTTATAATTACTTATAAAATTTACCGATTGAAAAAAAAATTTATTATAATCGAAATTTTTAATTGGCCAACCAAACAACATAAATTTGACTAATTAACAACGCACATATTGACAATCGATAATTAGGAGTATTTAATTAGTCAACCAAACAGCCCCTTAATATCTCTAGTGTAAAATTAAGGTTTAATTATTGGGATTATGTTATAAATTATTTAATTTGAGAAAATAAATCTACATTTAGTTATATAAAAGAAATGATATTAATATAATATGTAAAAATTTAGATGTAATACCAATTTAATGCTAAAAAAATGGCATGCCAAAGAAGAACTTGGGGTTAGGCATGGAAACAATGGCATGCGTGCATGACTATGTTTTGTTTCTTTTGAGGTAATCAAGGCCACACGGTTGGCCACTTGGACCAATCTTATTATATTCATCTTTTTTTCTTCCTTCGAAAAATTAATCCAATCTTTGATTGAAACCTCAATAAATTATTCCCTCCATCATTAAAAAATAATAATAGTATATTTTTTTTCATTCGCCCTAAAATATAATTTTTTATTTTAAATATCAATTTAATAGATAAATATTAAATATATTTTTTATTAATTTATATCGATAATATTATATATATTAATTATATTTTTATTTTTTATATATTAAAATTATAAATTTAGATAAAAATAGAAGTATTTTAATTATTATAAATATTAAAAAATAAAAAAAAAATATTGAAAAGTTTATAATAAAAATATTTTAAATAAGAATATTTTAAAAATAAAATGATAAAATTAATATTATAAATTAAAAACCAATAATTTTTTTAATTTATGTATAAATTTAAATATAACCAATTATTATGAATGCAATTACTTTCACCAACTTTGGAAAGACCAATTGTACGGCTCATTTTTCTTACTTATTTTAATAATAATGAATTAACTTTTTCTTTTCTTTTTCACTTTATAGTATAAAAGTAATTAAAACACCGTTTTCTTTCTATATTAGTGGCACAAGTTAGATTTAAAAATAGAATTTTGAAAGCTGTTTCAAAAAATTAATATGTTTATTTATTTATTTTTTGAAACGATATTTTAAATTAATTATTTTAATATTTAAAAAATTATTTAATATTTTTAAATTTAAAAATATTATTATTATTACATGTAATATTATTAAGTAAATTTAAACACTCTTTTAATTATTGGAAGAGTATAAAAATTTAAAAAATTATTTTAAGAATCAACCCTAAAATTCCATTATCATCTATAAAAAATAATAAAAATATTAATTTCACTTAAAAAGCTTAATTAAATTTCACTTTTCATCCTATCAATAAAATTTAATTAATTTAAATAAAATTTGCTTTCGTTCAAGCCATTTTCTGGTACCATTTCATCTGCAAAACCAATAAAGATATAAAGAAACTTATTTTACTGAAAAATTAAATTGGACCTGCTTGTTTTGTTATATAGTTAACCTTGTTTGCGTCACAGGACTCATCTCTAGCTTTGTAAAGATAGTGATTCTCTGTTGTTAAAATAAACCTGAATGCCATGTTCCATTGATCCTCCTCCACAGCCATTGTTATCATTATTAAGTCATTTACAGCTATAATGTTAAAGAAAGACAAAAGATGATGGTGCTATTTCGGTTCCATTCTTAAATCTTCTTGCCAACCTTGTGTCTGTCAAAAGGAACACTAGTTTTACACAACAAGGAGAAGAAGAGAAATGGGTTAGTTATGGAGCTTGATAATTGATATAGTAGCATCATGCTGGGTTCCAAGAAACAAACACAGACGCAAATTCATATATATATATATATATATATATATATAGCATTACTCATTCCAACTACATGCTATATATCCTTCTTATCATTGAAGGAAATGCTGATGGATGAAAATCATGGTAATAAGAGCAAGAGAAGTAAAAATACTATGCAAAATAAAAGTTTATGATAATTACAAGTTTTCACTCTTTCCCTCATACACACAAACATATACAAAGAGAATAAGATTTCAATTTTTTGGATTTGAAGTAGCCACATAACACAGTATATGAACATAATGCAATAGAAATTCTCTTCTAAGAAAGATCCCTGAAGATTGATAAGGTTGTAAAAAGAAACATACAAGAGAAGTGGCTATCCTTTGCCACTTAAGGTAAATGTAAAGCTTGATTCTACTTGTGAAACACTTCACATATAAACATCCCTGAAAATTTTCATTCTAGTGGGATCTTCAGTTTAGGAGAAAGATTACTACAAGACAATGAATTACAGACATACAACTAAAACAACTCACAACTTCTAGAACATAATTAGTAGAGGTGAACACACAAAGGGACTTCTTATTAAGTGTTTCATCTAAACCCCAAAACATAAGAATGGACAGTTAAAACCGTTTAAAAACTCAAAATTTACAAGAGTTCCTTGAATCATATTTTGCCAATCATCATGTTTGCAAAGATAAATAATAGAGTTTACATGTTAATTAAATATAAAATTAGCAACAATAATATTAAAATTCTTGTAATTTGAAGAAGTTAGTTGATACTACTATTTTGAATATTTTGATAACATTATATAAAATATTTGGTAATACTATTAATATGTTAATATAGTTATACACTTAAGTAGTTGGGTGCCTGTGCTTTGTATGAATTTAATTTTTATTATATTATCAAATTCTTTATACATGAAGGTATAAAAATTTAATAAATTAATTATTTTTACAAAAAATATTAATCTTGAAATAAAAAATAATTAATATTTTTTTATAAAATTATAAATTTCATGGTGATATATCAATTAGAACTCACAAATAAAATAAATAATGAACTATATATCAAAAATTATGAAACTCATGCATGTAATAATATATTGATCTTTTTTAAATATAGATAATTAATAGTGATTAAGTTCATTTAATAAAAATAATTATGAATATATATTATTAAAATAATATTAATTAACTTTAAATTAATTGAATTCAAATCATCAATTTTAATGATGTGTCCTTAAATTGATACCCAGGTAGGTTCAGTAATAAGTATTATTTGACAAATTATCTGTATTTTTTTTCTTATTATTATTTTAAAGAATATATATGCAAATCCATATTATGTATTGCCAAGCATGTAGTAAGTGTAACTGAAACAATAACATGATAATTTTCATTACCAAAAGAAGGCACAAATGGACCACATATATTAATTATAGGTAATTAATAGAGTTTAGTGGGTGTTTCGTAAAAAAATTTAATATAACTTTTAATTTTTTAATTTTAAAAAATTATATCAAATTATTTGAGTTTTTTTTTTAATTGTTAGCTGTTTGATAATGTAACAACTGTTATTTGAAGTTTTTCTAAAAATTTTAAATTGAAAGTTTTTTGAAAAAAAATTTATTTAAATAAAAAAATTATAAAAATAATATTTAAATAAAAAAATATTAATATTTATTCGAAATGATCATAAAAAAATATCAACAATTAATAATTAATAATAATTTTATCAAATATTTATAATAATTAATTATTAAGTAATATCCATCAACTATCAGCAATAATTAATGACTAACAACTAACACAAATAACTAAATTAAATGAGATTTTAATATATGGTGAAGTTATCATTTAATATTTAAATTTTTAATTTAAATATTCAAAAGTATTTTTTATTATACTGTTTGAATTTTTAATTTCAAATAAAAAAATTATAATATTTGATATCAAATTGAAAATATATTTTAACTCCTTTAAATTAATTTTTTTTAATAATTAAAAGCATTTTGTAAAAATCTTAATTGAATAAATAAATAAATATTTTTCCTCTACTGTTTATCTTGTTCTCGACGTCTTCTGCATGAGTTTAAAATTTCATTGTCTCTGCCGTCAAATCTATGAAATATCCATTAACTTATAAAAAACAAATTATTTGTGATTTAAAAAACATCGCTTGGCAAGTTGTATAATATTATATTATTAAAAATTTATATAAAATTGTTAAATTATATGATCTTTCACCTAATAATAATTTCTTTTAATTAAGAAATTGACTAAAAATTTTATTTAATGGTCATACTTATATATCTATATACCTTAATTACTAATAATTTTTTTATTATAACATAACCTATGAAAGATTTGATAGATCTTTTTGCTCTTTTGAATAAAAATATAATAATTTTCATCATTTTAAATGAATAAAATCAAACACTTCTTTTAAATTTTCTTGATTAATTAAAATTAATAGTTGCTGTTGAGGTTTCGTTTTGATCCTTTTCTTGATGAGGATTGATCAATTGATATGTCATGGAATAAATTAAAAGTGGTCCTAATTTTTTGGTCCATTAATTATTGTTTCTTGACAAGTTGGATTTTTTTTTCTTTATTTCATATTCTATTTATAATTATAATACTTAATTTTTTTTAAACTATTTTGCAAATCAATATTTTTATAAATATTATAATATATAAAAATAAAAAAATAAAAAATAGAAAATAAAATACGTAAAGAAATGAAATATCCCCACTATATAAATATATATAGACACGTCAAGAAGAAAATACTTATCAAACATATTCCATTCATTTTAGTTTTTATATAGTACCATATTCATAAGGAATCTACCTCTTCTAATCATTTTTTAAAAAATTATTCCATAATACATGGTAAGATTATTATTTTTTTCCCTTTTGAAGGCAAATTTGAAAGAAGAACAAGTTGTCATACTATTAATAATGGAATGCATGTTTTCTGAAGTAATAATGCATAGAGTTCAATTCAAACAATTAGGCGATCAAATCTCAAAATTTTAAACTTACAAATTTTAAAATTAAGTTTTTTTTTTTTTTTTTTTTTGGTTTAGCTGTTGGTAGTAGTTATTAACTGTTAACTAATGAGTAATAATTATTAACTGTTAACTGATGATTAATAGCCGGTAGCTGATCTCTATTACCTAATAACTAATTATTACAGGTATTTAATAAAATTATTATTAGTTGTTAGTTGTTATTATGTTGACTAATAATTAAGAATAAATATTAATATTTATTTTTATTTAAATATTATTTTTAAAAATTAATTTAATTTTTTAATTAAAAAATATAAATTTTTTCAAAAAAAATTTATATTTAAAATTTTTATGATTATTTAATAGTTAATTACTATTAGTAATCAAATTCTATTATACAACAATTAAGAATAAAAAAATTAACAGTTATATAAATTTTTTTAATAAATATTTACTAAATATAAAATTAATATTTGAGATTTATTTTGATAAAAAAAATAAAATAAAATAATCAATGATAATTTGAATACGAAATATTCAATTTTATAATTCATTTAATAATGAAATAAACTATAAATTATCTCCTGGCCAGCCTATTCTCCCTCTGTCTCTCTGAGTCGGACATTAGTTGCGAAGAATCATTCGAGGGGGTAGAGACAGCTTCTGCTCTGTAAATAACTAAAATATCATCACCAAAAACAAAAATAAATATTATATATATATATATATAATAAAATTAAAAGCCGAAAAGCTATATAGGCCCCATTTATTAGCCAACTAGGAAACACAACCGCTATCCTTCTCCCTCCTCCTGTATTATTGATACGCGTTTTGCGGACTCTTTCTGTTACTAATTCCCAACTGTAAAGCAAGCTGCAACCAGCTACATAGTAATTATTAACTTTTTTACCACACCGTATCATATCCCTTCACCCAACCATGTGGGACCACTTTTATCTTCTCGCTGCCTTTTCAAATATGAAAAATTCTCTATTTAACCTCCCTCACAACACTTGCTTTGCTCCTCCCCATCAAAAATAACTAGTACTAAAAATGAGAGTTCGTTCATGGTTAGCCACTTGCTCCGCCAGCACCAACGCTACCGAAACTCAAGATTCCACTGTTCTATTCACAAATAAACAACCGCCGTTTCCTAAACATCTCCTTTCCGACACCAGCAGCGCTGCCTCTTCATCATCATCAAACACAAGCGATACTAGCAGTGTTAGCCTCCAAAGCAATCTCTCTCTCCAAACTCTTCCCTCTGTTCCTTCCCTCCAGAAGCTCACGCCGGAAACTCTAAACCTTTCCATATCTTTTTCTTGTACTAACTCTTTTCAACCACAGCCTAAGCTCCCCATCACCTGCATCTCCGTCCACGGTAACCTACTCTACGCTGCTTCTGGTCATGAAATCAACGTCTACGATCGAACCAGCTGCACGCATCTTGATACTTTCAACGATAAAGATTCCTCATCAGGTTCCGTCAAGTCCGTCTCCTTCTGTGATGGAAAAATCTTCACTGCTCATCAGGACTGTAAGATCCGTGTTTGGAAAACGACAATGGCCAAAGAACATAAGTTGTTAGGTGTTCTTCCCACCGTTAACGACCGTTTACGCCGTTTCATTCTTCCGAAGAATTACGTCGAAGTCCGGCGTCATAAGAAGTTGCTCTGGATCGAACACGCCGACGCAGTTACTGGTCTCGCCGTTAACAATGGCTTGATCTACTCGGTCTCCTGGGATAAATGTTTGAAGATATGGAGAGCTTCCGATCTCCGGTGTTTAGAGTCTATTAAAGCACACGATGACGCAATTAACGCCGTCGCCGTCGCCATTGACGGAACAGTTTACACCGGATCAGCGGATTGTAGAATTCGAGTATGGTCTAAACCGATTAACGAGAAGCGACACACGCTGATAGCGACCTTAGAGAAGCACAAATCTGCAGTAAATGCGTTGGCCTTAAGCGGTGACGGATCAGTTTTGTTCTCCGGAGCCTGTGATCGTTCAATTTTGGTATGGGAGAGAGAAGATAGCGCTAATCACATGATGGTCACCGGAGCGTTGAGAGGACACGGCAAGGCCATTTTAAGTTTAATCAGCGTCTCTGAATTGTTGTTAAGTGGATCAGCTGATCGGACGGTGAGGATTTGGCAACGAGGATACGATGGGAAATATTGTTGTTTGGCTATTTTGGAAGGACATGATAAACCGGTGAAGTCATTGGCTGGGGCATGGGAAGGCGAAGTTAACGGTGTCGTTTCAATCTTTAGTGGTAGTCTTGATGGAGAAATTAAAGCTTGGCAAGTCACAGTTTCAAGACCTTCGAGTCCAGTTTATCCATATCTTGCCATCAAAAATTAAAATTTTCTGGAATAATAAGACCAAAAAAAAACAAAAAAACAAAAAAAAAAAGAGGAATTAAGCATAACTTCATGATATAATATTGATGGGTTAAAATTCATTTTTGTATATGAGTGTTAATTAATTCTTTAATTATCTTGTTTATTATAATTGTGATTAATTATAAGACGTTTTCGATTGTAGTTATTAAATAAATTTTACAAGAATTACTTGTTTTTGAAAGAGAGCCAAAAACTTTTATGGTAATTTATTTTTTTTCATTGAATTTTTCGTTTTCTATGAATTTATTATTTAGTCGATAATTTTATTAAAAGAGTTAAAAAATTATTATTATTTAGTCGATAATAATTTTCTTTTTCTTTTTTCTTGTGCAGAGTACAGTATGTTATTGATTTTGACTTTGGAGATACTGCAATATTTTTAATCTATCATAAATTATTAATAATTGAGTTATATGAAATAAGATCATATATAATATCAAAATAATTAAAAATAAGTATTTATAAAAAAAAAATGATTAAAAATAAGTAGAAGGTTACCTCAGTTGATGAATTTATTTATATTTATTTTATTAATTAAAAAATAAATCTTAGATATTAATATTTAAAAGATAATTTATGAATATATTAACGAAATGTGAAAATATATTTTTAAATTTATTTATAAAAAAATATAATTTCAATAGATAAATAAATAAATTAGCAAGCATGAATGTTAAACAAAATTTTGAAACATGGAAAATATACAAAATTATTGAATAAATAAATCCATGATTAAATCCATGTTTTATATAGCATATTTATGTAATTATGCATTCAATTTCTAATTCTTCTCCTTTTCTTTGATAAGAAAAATCATTTCTGAGTACGCATACTCTATATATGGCATAAGAAATATTGTCAAAAATTTTCTGTTTAATGATTGAATTAGAAAATGGAGAATGGTAGTTAAGGTCTAATTAAAGAATAGGTTTCCATATGAGAAATATGAATGATACTTTGATGGAGATTAAGCAATGTAATGAATATATAGGTAATTGCCAAAACTAGGAATTTATATAGTCTTAAGCAAAGGCTTTGAAGAACTTAAAAAAGTAAAAAGAAGAAGTATTAAGAAAAAGACTAATTAAGGTCAACATGTAATATAGTAATGAAAAAAAGTTGATAGAAAGCATCAATAAATTTGACCTACAATTAGAGAACTAGAAGACTCAAGTAAATCTTAGATCTAATTATGACAAGACTTTTACACTTATATTATTCATAATTAGTAAATCTCTTTTGGTTAATTTTTTAAGTGGTGTAACCTCAATCCTTTTTTTTTTTAAAAAAAAATTTAATATAATTATTATTTTTTTATTTTTAACAATTATATCAAATTTATTTGGTTAGCGATAATTATTATAGATATTATATAACTAAATAGCTGCTATTTATAAAAATTTTAATTTAAAATTTTTTAAAATAATTTATATTTATTTAAATAAAAAAATTAAATTATTTTTTTAAATAAATTTTATTTATAAAATTAATATTAAAAATTTAAAAATAAAACTTTAACTTCAAAATTTAAATTCACTGAAAATTTATATTACACGCTGCTTAAATTAAGTATATTACATTTTATCTCATATCTCATTTTTTATAAATTTTATATCTTATATTTTATCTTATGTTTTATATTTTTTTTAATTATATTATTTATAAAAAAAAATAATTAATAAAATATTTTTTAAAATGTGACGGATCAGAAGATCCGGATTATATTACATGCTACCCATCTGCCTACCACTCAATGGCAGTTCTGAGTGGTTTCTTCTTTCACCCATTGGTCTCTCTCTACTTTCAACGTTCAAAATACCCAAAGATAACTATACAAACTCGTATTATAAAATTAAAGAAAAAAAAATTATTGTTCCAATTAATGTATTATATATAAAGAGCAAACTCCAAATAATAAAAAAAAAAGTAAAAATTTCATGCCATAACAACACTACAGCTTTCCATAACAAGAGAAAAAAAGTTACTACTATAATACAAATACAAATACTATTTTTCTTTGCTAATAAGTAAAGTACAAATACAGGATTACAGAAGGGAGAGCAAATGGCGGTGATTGCGGTCAGGTCAAGTTCAGGGTTTCAGCAGCTAAGCCGAGCTGACCTTAGAATGACAGGTAGTTAAGCCCTTTAGGCTGTGATGAGAGAGAGAGATGAGGTGTGGGCTATGTGTGTGCACATATGAAGCTAGCCGGGGGCTCGGAGCTCAACAATGGGGTGGGTGCAGCTGTTCATCACACGCAGTGACGGTCACAGGTTTAATTTGGCTGCAGTAGACATATTTTATATGATATGATTATTTTATAACTTCCCAGTTCCAAGAGAGAATCAGAAAAGACCACAAACCATATACATAAATTTCTTCCCTTCCCAGTTAAGGCTGCCGCCGATTCTTTAGCTGCAACTGCTACTGTCTTAGTCATCACCATCACGAATATAGCCGCCGTTTCGGCTGCTGTCGTCGCTGCTAGTGCTGCAGTTCAGGTTTTCTTCTTCTTCTTCTTCTTGGTCAGTGTCGCTATTTTTCAGACTATCTCCGCTATTATTCAGACTATCTCCCCCGTCTTTACTCTCAATAGGGGTCGATTTCATGTTAAGGCCAAGAATAATCGGGGGCTGATGATGTTTTTGGCCGACAATGGATTGAGGGTCAGTCAGTTGCCTTCCGTCTCGAGGAGGTGAAAACATTACTGGTAGGTAGTGGTCCATCTCGCAAGGGAACTTTGACTTCTTGAAGTGCTCCTTTAAAGCTTCTAACCCCTTCATTCATTACAAATATTTTGTTGAAATTTCTCACAAAATACCAATTGAAAAATCAGAAGCAAATACTACATAATATTTAAGAAGTGACTTAACAAAAATAAAGTAAAACTATTACATACCTGAACTCTGGCATAGGTGACTTCACAGATTTTTCTCGAGTTAAAGACCTCCCAATGTTGATGGTGAAAAGCCTTGTAAAGCCTCCATGTTGCTTGTGGAGAAGTCATGTTCACGAACCCATATCCCACATTGCACTTGTTACTGTTTTTTAACCATCACCATCAACCCATAAACAGATGAACTAAAAACACCATACCAGTAAGGCATTCATCAAGGGTAAAGAAAGATAAGACAAAGGCCAATTATATATAAATAATAAACAAAAGAAAAGAACAGAAAATCACTTGAAATCAATGGGGAGATAGACAAAATCGAAGGAGGACAAGGGCTTGTCATCGCCGTCGGCTATCTGCTCGTTGCAGTGGATGCAGTGGTTGTCTAGCATGTTCAAGAGCAACTTCTGACTGCAATTATTCAAATATGAAAAACGAAAGAAACCCAAATAGTAAGGAAACTTTTATAAACAAGTTGCAACGAGTGAAAAATAAGAGGAAAAAGAAATGGGGAGCAGAAGCAGTAGACCAACCTGAACTTGTTGGGTATATTCTTGATCATGACAGTGGTCCTAAAATCACTACAATTTGATTCCACCATAGCATCTTCATTTATAAGAAAACGAGTATCAAACTTCTTTGCTTGTTTGCTCTTCCATGGCCTACTACTACTATGTTTCTTTGTAGATATACCATAAAACTCATTGTTTTGGTTTTTCTTTGTTCTCTTTGAAGCCGCATTGCTGATCTTGTCAGCAACTCCATCTCCATCGTCTCCGCCACTTAATGCCAAACAACTCATGGCAATGGACGATTCAATTGAACCTTTCTTATTAATATTCCCATTATGGTTTCTTTCGCTAAAATATGAAGATTTCTTTGCAGATTGCGTTTGAGCAAGACATGCGCGCGGAGGAATATTTAGAGGTGAACGGCTGGAGAATCTCGGAGGCAATGGTGGAGGTGGTGGCGGTGGAGGAGGAGAAGAAGGAGAAGGCTGTAGTGGTGCATATCTAGAATTTTTAGCATTTATGATTGAATTGTTAATAGATGAAGTTTTAGAGGAGTTGGTGGAAGTGGTGGCATTAAGAAACTTTCTGCTATAGCCACCAGGGCGACTAAACCTAATAACAACCTGCTTGCCATTAATTTTCTTTCCATTCATCTCCCTAAGAGCCTTAGCTGCATCTCTTATATCATAAAACTCTATAAACCTTTGTTGCTTCTTTAATGGCTTGTCTCTCAGTTCTTTGACAGAACCTGCAAAACCCAAAGAGAAAAAAAGATTACTGAGAATAATAATTGAACTTCCGCAGTAAATAACAAAATTAAACTACCAAGAATATGTTTTTTGTTCCTGTCTTGTGGAAAGATATCAATTATGAAGACACCTAAAGAGGAAAGAGACCCATCGCATTGAAACAAACTGACAAATCCATCCAATCCAAAAGTAATAATCAAATAACACTTGTTGCCAGATCTTATTATAAGCCTTATACCCAAAACTGAAACAAACTAAAATGCATAAAAATCAGTCACTACAACCTTCATAAACCCACAACAACCAAAAAGAAAAAGAAAAAGAAAAGGGCAGCCATGTGATTTACCAAAAGTTTGGAAAATTTCTTTCAGGGAAGATGTAGAAATATTCGGGTCTAAATTGAATACTAATATAGTCCCTTGATTATGCCCGTCTGGGACAGCGTCGCAGGATGGAATAATGAAGTGGGCCCACACTGCACAACCGGAAATAAGTCCACGCGCCGTTGGTGGTGGTGGCGGTGGTGCAAGCAAGTTACTACTCTCACCCAGTACTGGCAAAAGGCCAGAACTTTGCTCTAAAGTAGCAAAGAGGTTCCTTAACCTGTTCTGCTGCTGCATGTGCTGCTCTCGTATATCGTTTAAGGCATTTTCTGCATGTCTAAGATCATAGAAATGGACGGTCACGATTCCCTCACTAATTCTCTCCATCTGTACCGCTCTTACCTCTCCAAACACCTCTAATTCTCTTCTAATCATCGACTCGCTCGCGTCTCTCCGCACCGAACTCACCATCAGTGTGCGTGTTGGCTCCGCCGACTGTGGCGGGAGAGGAAAGATGCTGGTAACATACGCTGGAGTAGGAATATTAGTATAGTACTGCGGGTACGCTACAACTCTTCCATCACTAAACGGCACAGCTTGAGGAGCAAATGAATAGTATACTTGGTGCGGTGGAGGTGGAGGTGGTGGTGGCAGCAGTGGTGGTCCAAAGAGAGTAATTTGTTGTGTAAAGTTAGCGTTGTTAGGGTTATTTCTTGGCTTGAACTCTCGCGCTCTAGGGTCTAGACTTCCCGGAAACCGGACAATACCGGTTTTTCCCATGGTAGTAGTTTGATTTCTTTTCTTAAACAGCTCGTAAAAAACAAAAGAACCGGAGAAAAAGTGTTTCCCGACGAAAATATAAGTCGGAAAACGTATGGGTCGTATTATATGTTGCTCAAGTAAGAAAGAATGGAGTGGAAAAGGCAGAAACTGATTTCAATGCCAAAGTTGCCAAAAATGCCATTTCACATCTAAATTGCAATTTCACTTTTAATAGACCATAATGCCCCTCGAGAATTGCAACCTTTTCTTCTAAGAGCAACTCCAATGCTTAACGCTATTTTGGTATGAAGTTTCACTAAAATGATAAAAATGTCACATCAATAATTTTATTCCAATCTTAACATTATTTTTAACATAAAAAAAATTACTTTTATATTCATTTTATTTATTTTTATATAATTTTATAAATTCTCTATTATTTTATATATTTTATTAATTACTCATAAATAAATATATTTTATATATCAATTTAAAAATATATTAATTAATTTAATAATATACTGTAAAATAATAAATTAGAATATTATAATTTATTAAATAAAATAACTCATTTACTATTAATATATTATTTTAAAATAAATTTATATCTTAATTTATGTTATATTATTATATTAATACGTATTTTGTATTATGTAAGAATTCGAGTGATATTTTTTATATTTATGTAATTTTTAATTAATATTGGTGATAATATTTTATATTAATATTTATATTTAAAATAAAAATTTAGATAATTTTAATTTTAATTCGTACATTTAATTTTAATATTTATCTAATTAATGTGCATATAAAAATATTTGATATTTTATCATTCTCATTTATTTGTATTATTTCAAAGATTCATAAAATATAGGATAAAAAAATTAATAATTTAAATAAATTTATTTTAGGTCAAAAATTAAGTAACTTAAATAAAATGAATGTTTTTGTAAATGAAAAAATGAAAAAATGAAAATAATAATAATAATAATAAAAAAAAAAGCGTTTGTGATATTATTCATAAACATCATTTTGAGGTCAAATTTGATGGTTGAGAAGCCTGACGTGTTAAAAACATATTTACCTCTATTTTGTTAGTTTTTTAAAATCTAATAAAATTTTTTAAATTATAATATTATAATATTTATTATATCAAAAAATTGATATATTTTTATCACATCAACCCATAAACTCCAAATTTGACGCTTCATTGAAACACAAACCTAATCCCAAAATGGCATTAACGTTAAAATAGCATATCTTTGGAGATGGTCTAAATGGTGTGATTTTGATTTTATTTGTATGGTGTATGCGGTCATAGAAATTCAAAATAAAAATTGTATTGAAATTTTTAGATTGATATAATATTAATTCTTACTTCATAGTTAAATTGAAAATTAGACTAAATTTAACTGTATTGAATGGAATAAAGAATATTAAAATTGAATTGAATATTAATATAATATCATATAATAATAATAATAATAATAGTTTTTTATTATATACATTTTATAGTATAGTTATATAATATATTATATGCATATATTGTACTCTATATATTATTAACATATTACTCTCTCCGTAAAAAAAAAAAAAAATAGACACACTTTATTTTTTCGTCCATCTTAAATTATAAGTAATTTTATTCTTTTAAATAATAATTAATTTATTAATTTATTGATATATTTTAATTTAATATTTAATCATACTATATTTTTATTAATAAATAATTAATTAATTTTACTGAATTAAATAATACATACACGTTAAAAATATGAATATTTGATTAAAAATATTCACTAAGAATGAAACATATTAATTAAAATTTTGTAGGTGGTAAAATTTAATATTAAATAAAATTTTATTGGTAATTAAATTTTATTGATTTGTAAAAATAGCATTAAAAAATAAATAATTATTATTTTGAAGATAATTTTTTACTAATATAATGAAAGATAAATGTGAAAAAATATAAAATAAAAATTATTATTTTAACTAAATTAAACACTTTTTTAATTTTTTTTTGAAAATAAAAATATATTTATATAATTTACATAAAATATGTTTATGATCATTAAGAAATTTTAAATCCCTAAAAAATCTAATATTCAAATCATTTCTAATCGAATTTTTTGCTAGATTTTTAATATTAAAATTTTGTTGAATTTGATATGAATTTTCAAGCATTTTAATTATGATTCTTAAATTTTTAAAAACTAATTTTCATTCAATTTAAATCGATTTGTATTCAGGCCTTGTGGTAATGGTGGTGGAAGAAGCGGCGGTGATAGGGCTGAGAAAGGAGTTGAAACGTACACACGGCAGTGGGGGATAAAAAGAAGAAGGGTAGTAGAAGTAAAAATAGAGAAGGTACAATATTGCAAACACAAAAGCCAAAAGGTTGGCCAAAAACTGGAGGGTCATAATGGGTCTGGCCAAGATAGTACAATTTTGACTACTCGGATGCTTTAATTATTCACCTTATTAATTCTCCTCTTTTACTCGCTCGATCACTGGTTAAATTCAAATTGAATTTTATAAAGTTTAAATTTGATTTATATAATAATCAAAATATTTTTTTTACTATTTTTTTCGCTTTCAATAATATGAGATGAATAAAATAACATATTGAATTAAATCGATTATATTTATTTATATATTTTTTAAATATATATACATGTATATAGATTTTTTTAAAATATTTATATAATATAATTTATATTTCATATAAAAAATAACTATAAATTAAAAAATATATAAATTATATAAATAAAATATTAAAAAATAAAAATATATATAATTAGATCAAATTTAGGACAGAAATTATCATTACCCAAATTTAATATAAATTTATCACAGATTTAATAAAAAAATTCAACTCATTTCATTTACTAAACGTGTCAGATATTACTCTTTTTATTCGAATCGAATCGAATCGAATATTTACGGATGGAATTAAAATTATTATCCCTATCTTTTTCCTCTTCACTATATTAATTTTAATTTAATTAATTAAATGGACCATACTTATTAATACCATATGGCATTTTTGTAGGGACGATGAAAATTGGATTGTATTTATGTTTGGCTTACTTAAGGATAGGATTTATGTTTGGCTTAATTAAGGATAATTACTAGTAAAATTAGATGTAAATTGAATACACTTAATTTTCTTTTTTAAGTTAACAATATATGTATGCATGAAAAAATATTAAATATAATGTAGTAATATATATTTTACTATCTAATATAGCCAAAGGGTTTAACTTTCAAAGTTATAATCAAACAATATGGCTAAAAAATACCGGGTTGAGAGGGCTATTGTGTATTTTTACATAATAACTTATTATGTGTCCAATTTTAACTATTTAAATTTTTTTATAAAATTTTTAAAAAATTATATTTTGATAGTGTTTGATATAATGAATCTATTGATATATTTTTTATACTAAACAAAAATCATTTGTACAGCTAAAAATACATCAGAAATGCGTTAAATTTAAACCGTTAAATATAATACATAAAACTTATAATGTATTTTTTTCTATCCAAATGATTTTTGTTTAGTATAAAAAATATATCAATAGATTTATTACATCAAACACTATCAAAATATAATTTTTTAAAAATTTTTAAATAATTAAAATGAAACACATCAGAAACTGCTGTATAAAAATATATAACAATCACTTTCAACCCAAAAATCTCATTTCATTGATCGCACTATCGTAAAACGTGATTTTAAGTTAATTAAATATTTAACTCTCAAAACTTATTTTTAATAAAATTTTATCTTTTAAACGTTATAGTTTAAGCTACCACAAATAATTTATTTTATAGTTTACTATCTAAACTCATTTTAACAAAATTTAATTAGATAATTGTGTTGTCAAACAGCTAGTGTAATTTTTTTAAAAAATGTATACAATATCAAGTAACGTAATTTTATGTTTAATTAATAAAATACTTTATATTTATTTTTTTTTATAAGAAATTTAAGAAAAATATTATATACTCATAAAACATGCATCAAATAGTACTATGTGACAGATTCTAATCTCATGTCCAACATGAGACTTCCAAGGCCCCCACTAATCTAAATCCAAGTAATTTAATAGCAATTATGTTACTTGCCCACACTTTCTGTCTTCCACTTCATGTCCTCTAGGGTGACGCAATATATATATATATTAAATTTTTAAAATTTATTTTTACATATATTTATTTATATTAAAATTATATATTTTTTTAAATAAAATATATATAATATATATATATTTTTTAAATATAATTTTTATAACACTAATTATTAATATAGTGAATTTTAAAAAGCAAATTTTATCACACAAAATTAGTAAAAAAAGAAAAGGAGTCCAGCTTGTTCAGTGAGCAGTGCTATTAAAGAAATTCTACCCTTTTGAGAGTATTAATTATTGACTGCAAGCAAGTCTCAACTTTAAGTTCCATCAAGTCAAATTCCTTTATTATATTTATTAAAAAAATAAAAATAAAAAACAGAATAGCTGAGGAGTTGCCAAACATTAATTTAATGTGAACATGCAAAAGCTTTGATATTGTTAATTTATGCTAGCAGCAAATTATATTTGCATTAATGTTCCATCATGTTTTATTTGAATGGGCTAAAGCATTTTTTTTATATAATTTTACTAAAATTATAACAAATTTTATCATAATTATAAATGAAAATGTTTAGGAGATGTTTGGATAAAAATTAACGTTTTGTTAAAATAATCAGTTTTGTTAAAAACAAGCATTAATCATAAAATTCCTCCCCCTAATTTTTAAAATTTACGTTAAATATTAAAAATAATCTTGTTTTCTTTTTTTACCCAAATACTTTAAAAACCACAAAACTCCTTAACTTTTTCCTAAAATACAATTTATAACGTTTAACTTCCTATCCAAACACCCTCTTAAATTTAAAATTTTAAATGAAAAGATTTAAATTCAATAATCATATTAGTATTAATTAATTATTTAGTAAGATTAACCACTTTGTTAAGCATAAAATAATTTAGATATGAATTAATTACAGGGGTATTAGGCCATGTTGGTATGTTCACAAGAGTTGATGAGCCACTGGGATGTTTGCTTTTTCTTCCCCACCACCCACCCACCCACCTTTTAGAACTCCTTATTATGTTCTTTTAGCCATAAGACATTCCATATGTTGTGCCTCATTTAGCCCCACATTTTCTAAAAGTTGGAATGGACCTTATGGACTTGCTTCAACACATTCCTCTATTAAATTAAATTAAAATTAGTGTGTGTATATATATATATATAATGGTTTTTTTCCATTTTTATGTGTAAATAATTTTATTTTTCATTTTATAAAGTGATAACTAGGCTGATTTATAACTCTCAATTTAATCTTATTTTTAATCATTAATTCATATTAATTTCATTTTATATACTAATTAACAAGAGTGAAATCAAAAAATTAATTTTTAATATATTAAAAAAAAATTTATATAAAAAATTGAGTTTAAATGGATCAAAATTTTTTATATAAAAAATTAAATTTAAATTAATCGTTGTGAATTTTTTTATAAATTAATAAATTTTTTTTTATTGGTCTTGAACCACCAAATAATTTTATTCTTGATAATTAATTATAATTGACTTTTTAATCAATCATACATAATTATTTTTCTCATTTTTTTTACAAGTGTGTTGAATAAATTTTTTTTTTTTATAAATTTAATTTTGACTAAAATTCAAATTTAAGATTTTTTAATTTTAAAAATATCTTCGGTATTAATGAATTAATTTTTTAATTTAAGGTGCTCCATTCACTATTAGGCTAAGAATTATAAAAAGAAAATTATTTTTTATTGTATAATTTAGAGTATTTAATCCATTTAGCCTTTTAAGTTCTAATGAATAATAATAATAATAATAATAATAAATATATCAATAAAAAATAATTAATTAACGTTATTATCTTCTAAATTATAACTTGTGACGCAAATCTTGCAACTTTTTAGACTTAACTAAGAGGAAGTATTTACCAAAAAGAGCTAAATTAATTAACTAATTACATGCACATTAATTCCATTTTTAGGTGTAGAAAAAGGAAAATAATAATTTTTTTTTTAAAGTTTCACGTAATTAAATTACTTTCACAATAATAATTATATTAATAATTAATATTAAAAAATTTATAAAATATTATATTTATTTTTAATAAATTAAATAAATACCTTAAATTAGACCTTGATTTGATTGGTGTTGTTATTACCTAGGAATCCAAAGGGACAAAATTTTCATGGGACCATACCCAATTGCTCCCCTTGTTACCAGGAACTCTGTTCCCTCCCCATATCGTTGTTTTTGTTTCGGACTTAATTAATTATAATAAATAAGATGTGGCTAATAAGCCACCAACAAATGACTCTGGCGAATCGTTTTTGGTGTTTTATTGGGGACAGAATGATTTTTATTTATTAGGGTTTTAGATTCTACCCAAAGTATTTTTAATTTTTTTAAATTAATATGTTAATGCTTATCTAATTTGATATTAACACACCAAGAATGTTCAAATATAAAAATATTTGGTGAAGCTACCAAGGCATAAAATAATACCTAGTTGCTTCTTTACTTCCTAGAATTTACTATCACGTACTCGGGAGTAAGAAAGGCAGTTCAAATCATATATTTTATTGTGTGTTCATTTTTTATTTTATATTTTATTTTCCGTGTCTTTTTTTTTTTTCAAAGTGTTTTAATTATTAATAATTTTTTATAAATAATATGACGTATAAAAAAAAACACGCGACAAAAAATTAAAGACAAAATTCAGACTGATAAAAAGGATATTGAGATATTTATACTAAATAAAATATTATATACATTGGTAATAAATTTTTAATGTGACTGGTTTAGTATATAAAACGATGACTACTCTAAGAAAAACTAAGAATTTTCCAATAATGGCCATTCACATCAAACACAACAATGTTCCAGTTGAGGGAAGAAGGCAAAAGGCTCTTCTATGTTATCACAAAAAAATAATTTGTTTAAAATTTTTGTTGTAGAACATGTAGAGCTTACAAGAACTATAACCAATTTCCTGAATTTCTAATGGACAAAATTAATCATCTACAACTTTTAAAGAGAATACTCCATCTTTGAGGCTATGGAAGTACGTTTTATACCTCTGTGCTAAGCCGAACATGCCAAGAGTTCCCCCTGTGTGAAGCATAACCACTTCTGGACCCCCTTTTGTTCCTTCCTTGCTCAACTGAATTGCCATTTCCCAAGCAGCTAAAGTATACACAGGATCAACCAGAATGCCAGTTTGTTGTGCAATTTGTTGGCATGCCTCTATCTCTCCTTCCAAAACATTGCCAAATCTGATAGAGATCAATCTTAATTGCTAACTGAAATAAATGCAACAGAAAACAAATAATTCTTTGTCCCCTCCATTCTCATTTTGGAGACAGTAATAATTCTCTCTCTCATATTTTTTTTTTCAGAATCCTTTCCTTTTTTTTTTTTTTTGTCTAAATCTTCTAATTTAAGAATTATCATTCCACACTTAGGTATTACATTACTGCAACATATAATGATTATTCTAATAAATAAAAAATTCATATCCTTAATATCTATCTTAAGCAACCATGTTCATACTTCATCAAGGTAACGCCAGATTATGCAAATTTTAAGTGGGGGAAAAGGTTGAGGGGAAATAGAAATTATGTTTGAAAGAACATTATTATTAAACTTAGCAAAAACGGGTAGCAATTACTCACTTTCTCCTGTGGTTGCGCTCTACCCAATGAACAACTCCATCATAAACTTCATTTAAACAATGGTCAATCAGATGAAAACCAAATCGTGTCTTGAAATCAGAAACCAAGTATTTTTCCCTTTCTCTGTATGCACCAATTGTATCAGCCAGCATGATGGCAGTTATCTCCCACGGGAGCCTGAGGAAGCAACAGTGATAGTTACAACATTTACATGCAAGGCTTCAATAAAAATTCAATGACTAATGTGGTCACATGATCATTCAGAAATTTAGCCCGTTCAACTAAAAGGTCGTAATGCAAAGTGGAACCTACCCTAAACATAGGGCTCCAAGCCCAAAACCAATAGCCGTTGTACCAGTCCCAGCATCTATAACCAATTTTATGGGTCTCTTTTTTCCAAGTAAATGATCCTGGCTTAAGTAATGTACCAGGCGAATGACACCTATACAAAAGAAACCATTGTTAGAATCAACTAGTAATGAAATCAATGGTAAGATCCAACCTGGTCAGAGAGTGAGATGTATGTGAAGAAAGCATTGTTAAAAAAAATATCAAGTGACACTTAAATCGATCAACAAATAATCATATGCATTGTTAGTCCTTGGCAAAAGAAGTACGGTGGCGTATATATTTCAAAAACCACAGGAGAAGCAGTGGATTTAAATGCACACCAAAACATTATTTCCAGAACCCATGAAAGTTCATTAATCATAAATGTATTTCTGTTGGATCTCCTTTCTATTCCATCAATTATCAGCTCCACCATTCACACCACAATTGCCACATAATTGACGTTGAGAATAATAGAACAAGGCAATAAAGCCCTTCAGATAACACATAGCACTAACCTTAGGTAAAAACATCTAGGAAGTATTTTCGACAAGCACATGGTTTTAACATTGTTTTTTCACCTATTTAAGCATAAGACCACCCAGTAGATGAGCCTAAGAGTAACACGTAGAAATATCTGATGTGCATATAGAAATATCGCATCTGTATTAGGTTGTAAGTATTTAGTGGCATCATCAATGACCTAGATCAAAAGGAAATATCTTTATGCTGACTCCCTAGCATCTAAATTTTACCCGCATTTGAAAAAAATAAAGAAGAATAAGAAAGAGAGAGAGAGCACCCCTTGGTAAGATTTGATCATAAGTATACAAAGCTTTATGGCAAAACCATCGATTTCCACATACCTAGTAATGCTACAGCATCCCCAGCTCCTTCATTGACAATTAGAACCTTCTTTGGATGGTTCTTAACACTTGTACAAGCATCCATTTCACTAGATATTTGGTTTGTGAAAAAAGTCTCAAGGATATCATTACACCATACAACATGACCAGTATTTCCAGATACCAAATTAGCATAGGTCTTCAGCATACTCTCCCTATGGGCATAAAGATTTCTTGGAACATAAGTTACATTTCCATGCACTGTTGAAATCAGGTTATAGCCAGTCAGAACTTCAGGCTGCTCCCCTCTTAGAAGCAAATGTGACTTCAGCCCTGCCTCTGCACATGAAACAGCTGAAAAAGCACATTTAACTAGACCAGGTATGGTCTGACATGGATACTTTAGCAAACAAAGTGAAAACTTCTATACTATAGAAATGACCTACTGGTATGGAAGCAAAAAGTGACCTACCAACTGCTGCTGCATGCGCACTTTGACATCCTCCACATGTAACCTAGAAAATGTCCCAGTTGAATGTTATTTGGTCTTCACATCTCCTAAAATTGAAAAGTAAATGATTTATCACAAATATTACATGTCATAATTGCTAAAATCAAGCAAGTTTGAAAAAAAGCACGAACTGAGTGACATCAATTGTAAGCTTGGACCAGCAACAAGAATTCTTATGCCAATAATTTAACATGACTCAAGCATGAATCCATCTGCTTCGTAAGAATCATATTGAAATATATTCCTCAAGGACCATGGGTATTTGTACTCTCCATATCACATGTGCTCTTATCTAGTAATTAATATCGATGCTTATCAGCCCATCATAGTAAATCACAATAAAGAAAGAATAACATCTCAAAGCCCACAAAAAGAAAGAAAAAAAAAACATGGGACAACCAAATGAAAACTCCATTTATAGTAAACAAACACATATCTCTAACAGGAATTGAAATCTTTTTCTAAAAGGATTGAAACCTCACCACATCAGTTATTGAATGATCCACAAGCAGTGGAAGCAATGCATCTAATTTTCTTGCCTTATTACCATTTACCAAGGGATGCAACAAATCATCCCTCACAACATAGAAGGATGGATATTGACTGTTTTTCTCCATCATTTGATCTCCAAAATATGGGCGAGAATTATTTGTGAAGAGAAAGTCACCAAATGGTCCAGCTCTATGTTGTCCTTGCAGTGGAGAAAGAATTATTTGGTGAATTTTGGTATCAGGAACATGCAGCATCCACTTCCTGTTAAGCATGTTTGACATTAACTCTTCACCACTTAGTTTGACCTCAGAAAAACCCTGCCAACAAGTGGAAAAACATTTATTTGCCAGTCTAAATTTGGCAAACCTTTTCTTTCCAAAGGAAAATGACAGTTTACATGTCAGATTTCCAAGTTGAACACAGCTATATGATTGTGAAGGAAAACAGTACCTTGTGACCTAAAATTGAAGAATTATTATAAAGCATGTTAAATTCTAGTTATAAAACTACCAATAGACTTTCATTTTTCATGCTATCGCACGATCGCCGCGCGGGGGGGGGGGGGGGGGGGGGGGGGGGGGGGGGGGGGGGGGGGGGGGCCGCCCCCCCCCCCCCCCCCCCCGGTACGGTACGGGATAATTATGTAAATGTACCATGGGTTATATATATATATATATATATATATACGCTGCATTTTTTTAATATAAATACTGCTGAGTTTTTATATGAA
>CANXYC011355175.1:0-13868 GCA_948193065.1 Aleurites moluccanus
TATATATATATATATAACTCTTTTTATTTTTAATTTTTACTCTCATAATCATGGTTATTAAAATCGAATCGAACCAATTAATCGAATTAAAAAAATTGAGAACATAATTAAGAATCGATATGATCAGCCTTTTTTTATCCGTCCCTGAATAATCAGATAAAAAATTGGTGAACCAGTAAATTAACCGGTGAATTTGTCAAATTGGATCAATTTTTTTTATTCGAATAAGTCAATTTTATTTTTAAATTTATTTTTATCAAATAAAAACGGTATCGTTTTAAGTTAAAATAAATTAAGAGAATTTCAGTAGATTCGTTTTAACAACGGTATCGTTTTAAGTTAAAATAAATTAAGAGAATTTCAGTAGATTCGTTTTAATTTTACCCGACGCTAAAATCATGAATTTATTATATATTAACCTATTGCGTGAGTAAATATTTAAGTAATTGAATGTTTATAACTTATTATATATATATATATATATATATATATATATATATATATATATATAACTTTAGTTTAATATAATTTGATTGATATCATAAAAAATATAATCTTATATAAATTTTTAATTTAATCATAATTATATTATATTTATTTTTATCATATATATAATAAATGTTAAATTATATATACATATATATATTAATTTTTTATCGATTTAACTGATTCAATCTCAGTCGAATTTCTAATCCTCTTCTTTTATCGATTTTTTAATCAGTTCGATTATGAAAATATTGTCATTACTATCGTCATAACGACATGAATCATGAGATGAAGATCAAAAGTAAAAAAAAAAAATCAACTATTTATTTTAGAATCCTTTTATGTATCATGATTATTTAGATAAATGTTTTAGAATCTCTCATCACATCTTTATCAATTTATAATAATGCAAATCATTATGTTAAAACTATTTTTCATTTTTAATGAGCTTAAATTTTATGTATAAATTTTTAGTTTTAATATATTATTTATGTTATTGATTATAAATCACCTCTTAACTAAAAAAAAATTCTCAAAACTGTAATTTAAGAAATAAATTCTATCATATAAATTATTTAGAAAATTATGAATTAATATTTATATTTTTTTTCTTATCAAAACTTATAATAGCTACAACTATATTTTTCTATCAATTTAATTATTTATAATTATCTTGCTGTAAATTAAAGTTGAAGTTAATTTTTATTATTTATTAAGTAAATATTATCACTTTTAAAATTATCAATACTAAATTTAAATTTAACTATTGATAATATTATTTACTTCAAATGTAAATTTATATTTGATAATGGGACACTAAAATAATATAAATTATATTTTTATTTATTTCTTAAATTTTATAATACTTTAAATATTACGCGCAAAGTGTAAATTTAATTATAATATTGATATATTTTAAAAATATTTAAATAAATTAATATATAATTATTAATTTAAAATAAATATATTTTTTTAATTAATATCTATAATTTTTATTTATTATTAAATTTTATTGATTTATAAAAGAAGATTATCAATTGATTGGACATTCGGCCCACTTACGGCTTGTGTCCGATAAAATTCTAGATTTTACGAGAAAATTGAGTAGTGCATAGACAAAATAAAAAGATCGTCTATCTTTGATACATTGGTAAAGTAAACCACTAAAAACCACTAATTAGCAGTTGCTGTTTAGATCATTCCTGACTTTTTTTTTTCATTTTTTTCGTCTTTTATTTTATATATCATATTATTTATAAAAATTATTATTTATTAAAATATTTTAAAAAATAAATAATATAATATATAAATAAAATATGAAATACGTATTTAAATTGAAGATATGTACTATTCCAATATAAGCTCCCTATTCGTATAAAAAGATTAGCTAATAATAACGATAATATTTATTTTAATGGATAATTAATGTGAAATATTTAATAATTAAATAATAAATTAATAATTATATTATAAAATGATCAGTAAGATATTTTTTACATTATATATAATAAATTATACTTATTATGTGAATATGAACTTATTTATCTTACAATTAATATTTTTGGTAGTATTGCATGTGCAAAATACGTATACTGCAAAAACTATACATACGAAATTTTTAACTTATATAACTAATTTTTTTTTTCATCATAAATGGATTCAATTATTTCAATATTTTTTCGAGCACATTAATTTTTTTTACTATGCAGACCATTAAAAGATTTTTACCTCAAAATTTTATATTTTTTGGTTACAGAGAATAAAATAATTAATTTTGAATAAATAAAAAAAAAGTAAAAGGTATATTAAAATAAATCTCAATAAGTTTAAAATAATTGTAAATTTTTATATGTTGTATTCTTTATAAATCAGGCTAATTGTTTTTTTTTTTCTTTTAATAATTAATCCTATTAAAAATGGCAAATACAAATATGCAAATTAATCTGAAATTTTCTTTTATTTGTTATTTTTTTCACTAGACAAAAAGAATGGTCAACTGCCTTACTGAAGATAACGGTAGCAGATGCAGCCTACTTTTATTGGTGTTCTATGAGAATAGAAACTTGAAACCACTCTTATTTTTTTCCTGGTTTATTGCTATCATTTTTTATTTACGAAGTAACAATTGTGGTCAGGGAAGCCAGAGTTTTTTTTGGCAATATAAATTGATTTTTCATTATGGAGTTGGATGTGGGTAATTAATTTAGCTCATGCTGGCCAATTTTGGGAATGTTGCTTAATTTGGAAAAAAGTTTCATGTTATTCTAGTTTTTCCTTTTTCACTCTGAAACTTCTTAGGATTAATATCGTATTTTGTGTGGCAAGAAGGTCCACATGTATGTTGCTTAAAGAAAGAAAGGTCCACGTTCTTTTTGCTTTATGAAGGAGGTAGTGATTGCCAGTCAAAGTCCATGCAACACCCCATAGTAGCATTATTTTAGAAAAGTTCTTAAAATGAATCTTCATCCGGTGAAATGTGAAGCTCTGTTTTGTCGGTTCAATCAAATTAGGATTTCCTTACATGATAGTGTATAAATTTATATAATGTTTGTCCTTCCTTATCATTAACTGTTTGATCTGTGGATTTTAACTTGAGAATTACTATATGCTGGCAAAACCTATGGAGGAGTAAAAGAAATTGGAGACGTTTATTCTGGTAGACTTTGGACTTGGAATCTGTGTGTTTAGTGAACAGCCAATGCTGAGGTGAGTACTGTGAGATTAAGACATTATTATGCAATCACTAACAAAATTATTGAAATCTAAGTTCTATTTTTTCACACGTGACTAAGGGTACAAGCATAAACTGTTACGGATTCCAACAAAACACTATCACTATGGTTTCACTTAAACTCTGAAACAGAGCAAAGAAGCTATGTGTTATGTCTCCACTTTTATAATTGGTGCGTATACAACTTCTAGTTGGGAGCTAAAACTGGCCTAGTGCTCAATAGCAGAACTCTTCAAGCACTATGACATTGTGGTTGCTTGGGCATAAGGCCAGGACACCCTTAATTCATTTCATTAAGGGGAAGATGTGAAGTATGGGATTCATAATCAGTATTAAAATATGTTATTGCTTTATATCCCCTCTTGCTCCTCGTTGAAGATGTTACTAATTATAAAGCATTATATCTTGTCTTTTGAAGGCCGCCTTTGGATTCATGCTGCAAGTAAAATTCCAGAGGAAGCTACAATCAAAGCTATGGAGGATTTCTATAGGGAAATCTATGCAGTGAATGGCATTATTGATATTAGGTTTCCAGAACATTATCCTGTTTCAAGACTTCTAGGTATTATTCAAGACTTTATTGTTGTTTGTTTTCTCTTGTAGAGTTCTGAAAATTAATGATGTGATTTATTTGGGCTTGCTAATGCCATCCTGAGTCATTCTGTGTTTCAAATTGTGGGTTCTGTGCAACCTGCTTCTGTGGTATTATTTATTTTCTTTCTTCTATGTAATAAGTGTTGTCTTTTTCATTATATTCCAAGCTTGGAACTGAGTAAAATATGTAAAGTCAATTACTTGCATAAGTTATGTTTACTGAGAAAGCAAGCAGTAAGTTAACTATGGTTTAAAATAATGTATTAAGCCTAGCCCCATTTTGTCCATTTTGTGACCTGGATCTATGTCTGCTTCACCAATGCGAAAATTGATATATCACATGGGTGGCTGAAAAATTTGTAGTAGTCATATGGTGCTTCCACTGCGACTAAAGATGCTATATAGGGTTCCTAGATGTATTGATGTTCGCTTGAAAACTGATGACATTTTCACTTTGTTAGTTTAGAGAATGGGCAGGCTAAGTGGAACTTCTTGATCCAGTTTGTTGATGACTTTCTGTATGTGCAGGCTAAGTGAAACTCCTATACTCATGAATGTGGATGAATGTAATCAGCCTGCTAGGTATAGGGTAACTAGCACTTGATGCAAAACCTATGGTCTAGTAGTCAGACAGTCAAAACATATGGTCTAGATGTCTATGTAATATAGCATATAGGTTAGATATTATTGACACAGTTTTCTGTCCTCGTTACATATCAATTATTTCTCTCAATTCAAACTTGAAATGCTAAAATTCATTTTCATGACCTGAAATAAGTATACCTTTGCTTTTATGCTCTTCTTTTCATCTTGGATTTTGGACTTGAAAGGGAAAAAAAAAAAAAACCCTGAGTTCTCAAAAACTGTTGAAGCTTTTAAGGAGCATTCTCAAATTACTGCTGCTTAATTTCAGTGTTTTTTTCTTTGAATCCTACATTTTGATAACTTATAATGGCTCCATTTATCATATAGGGTGTGTTGATGTGGTTGGCTGTGTTACATGTGAAGAGCTATCAAGCTGGGAGGCTGTACCTGAAGGAGTGGGCAAATTAGATTTTCTGACCTTTTTTTTTTATCCCTGCACTTGATTTCAATTGATGATCATGTAGACTATGTTGATCAATTAGGATTCTTCTTGTACAGGCAAGGTTAGAAGGACAAACAGATTTTTGCTGGCTTTGTGAGCATCCACAGGTGTGTCCTTTGCACTTGCCATGCATTTGAAACTGTACTTAGCATGCTAATTACCTGCTTCTCACTTGATGCAGAAATTGCTGGTTCCATTTGAGATGCGAGGCTATCAAGGTGTTTATAACTTGGAAAAGAAGGTATATATTGTGCAGAAAGTTAATGCATTTACCTCATTCTGCATCTGCATGCATATAATATTGGACGAACATTGTACTGTTGACAGATATATGAGGCTGCAGTTAGAGGTCCAATGCATGTAAAATTCCCCCTTCCAAATCCTCGTGATCCCTTTTCCTTAAAACCAAGGTCTATTGCTATGTTTCCTGAGAAAGCATCTGAAGTGGAGAAATCATCAAGTCTCAGTGCAGCCATTGCTGGTGCACGTGCAGCTGCCGCTCAGTTCAACAAGAAAGATCAAAATCTCTTAGCAAATGCAGTCCAGAATAGCAATTCTAATTCCTTAAGAAGTGATCAAGTGAAAAGCAAACCTATGGAATTTCATAAAATGCCACGGAATAATTTGAATGGAGGTTCTAGTGATGAACCTTCATTGTCAAATGGGACAGATCAGTGTAATGGTATGAAGTATAAGGAAAACAGCAGCAATATTTGAACTCGTGCATATATGTAACAGCTTCCTAGAGCTCCTGCCAAGGTCTGAAGTCTTTTTTCCCTCCTTTCACATCATCGGTGTTATTTGTTTTATCAATGTTCTACTTTATCTTTGTTTTATTGGTTGAAAAAATTTAATCTGCTTCAGTAAAGTACATATTTAAGTTTGACCATGAATAGGGGTATGCATGGAATATAACAAATTCATATTTACATAGCAGTTTAGTATATATATGTCTTGTAAAACCAGACGGTACAAGTCAGACAAAGTGTGTCGAGTTTCATGTGGATTTTTGTGTTTCGTTATGAATAAAAAGTAGGTATTGGATATGGATCACCTTCTGCTGTTTCTGATTAAATGAATGCATTGTGAATTTATTGTTCTGCTTAAATGAATGAAAACATCTGATACAAGTGAAATCTATCTGCACTCAGTTTGTCTTTCAAGTTATATCGTCCTAAAAAATACGTCAAATACAAATTAATAAGGTACTTAAGGAAAAACCCCTGAGGTTTTCTTCGATATACACTTTGGTCCTTATTATTTCAAAATAAATAATTTTGGTCCTTGAAATTCTTAGTCCTTGATTACAAATTAATGAACTTTCCACTATACATTAGTCCCAAAAATCTTGTACTTCTGAAACAAGGACCAAAGTATATTTTAAGACAAATTTTAGGAGGTTTGTAATTAATCTATCAAATAATTATGCTTGTTTGCCGATTGCTTACTATATATTATTAATAATATTAAAATTATATGTAAATTTTTAATTGGTTTCCTAAAAAAATAATATATAATTTATAATACTAAAATTTTTAATAATTTAATTTTGGCTAATTCTAATAAAATTTTCTGATTATGTGGCTGCAGATTGTCAAGTCCGACTCCAATTAGTTAAAGATGAAATGTTAGCTGGATAATTTGCTGTAATTTATGCTTTAGCGCCTGTACATTAGTGTAGGTGTTCCATGCGTGTTGCAATTATCCAGGTTGCTAATCAATTTATTGTTTAGATATAGAAATAATGTATTTGGATTTTGACATAAAGCTAGGTTTTTTATTCTATAATTGTGGCAACTTGGTTGTAAAGATTTCGAATCTCTTCATGTCAATAAATTTTCTGCCAAATAAATAACAGAGTTAATATCTCCAAAGGAACGCGCCAAAGAATCTAGTCTGCTCTGATATGAAGTTTCTTAGAGTATCTTCAACTCAACACCTCAACACCAAAATGAAATAGAAAATTATCTCCAATCCAGCTTCATTTTTTGCTGCATTTTAATATTTATAAACAGTAAAACACTAAATTTAATATTTTATTATTTATAAATATTATTTCTTTTTTTTTATTTAATTTTTTATTTATAAAATAATCCATTTTAAAAATATTATTTGTAAAATATCCCATTTTAATGCAAATTGTAAATTTCAATAAAAAAATATAAAAAATTTATATATATGTTAGTTATAAAATTAAAATTAAATATAATCAATAAAATTAAAATTATTTAAATTTTTATAAAAATATAATATAATATAAGTCTTTTCATTAAATATATAAAATAATAAGAAATTATAATAATTACATAAAATAAATTTTTATATTAAAAATATTGTTGGAAGTGTAATTATTATTTGATATGATAAAAAATTATTTTGATGTGATGGGTTGGTGATGCTTTTAATATTGAATTATAGAGGTAGCTGGCTGTGACTAATGTTGTTGACAAATTGTCACCAAGTACACTATTCAACCATTATAAAATCACCTGCAATCTGCAAGTTTGATGTCAATTAGGCCCCAAAACATGAATGTTAATTTATACTTGTTATTTTTCTTCGTCATACATGGCTTCCTCTTACAATTTCATACTTGTTACGCAGGCAGATCCTCTGTATGCGAAACCCCTTCTAATAAATTTTCTTATTATGAGTTGAATGTAGTGGCTAAAAGGATTGTTGGAAGATCCCCACCACCACCTCCCAGGCTTAATCCTCCTGTTCATTACAAACCTCCTCTTCGGCGGCCACCGCCACCGCCACCGCCATGTGATCCAGTACCATCACCACCATATTGAGGCTAGATATCATGGGGGTTCAAAAGCTTGTTAGTTTCAAGATTTTTTTTCTATGCAAGCGTGTATGTGGTTGTAAAAGGAAATTAAAGCTCGTATACTTGCATTGCAATAATAATTAAAAAAAAATTTGGAGAATGAAATAATTTCTTTATTATTTTATTTTTATTATGATCATTAATAATATTAATTATTTTATTATAATATGATTGATTATAAATATACCAAAGAAAAGTTAACTATTTTTATGAAACTTCTTTTGAAACAAAAAGTAGGCAGTGAGGTTTTTAAAGATTCCAACACGTTTTCACCCTTACCCACAAGTTTTGACTTCGCTGAGCCAAGAGCAAGAGGAAATTAATGTTTTATTTATTTATTTTGGGTAATACGGTGAAATTACACGTATTTACTATATATTTTTTTTAAATTATGATTTGAAAAAAAAAAGTTAAAAATAATTAATTTTCTTAAATTATGAATAGCTAAATTATGTAGGCAAGTATTTCTCAGCCGCTTGAAGTAATTGGAGTATTAAAATCCGAGTCCAGTGAATCTGAAGGCTCACTCTAGTCTCTTCTTCTCATTTTCCAAGACAGAATACAATAAATTGGGCAAATTCAGCCCATGGACTAAGATGGCCTATAGGACGGTTCCCTACAAGGCCACAGTCTACATGTCCAAATAGGAACCATCTGAATTAAAAATCCTCTTGGTGGGAGTTGAAATGGTTTTTATAATCGTTTAAGCTTCGACTTTTCATATGGTGGACATATTATGCATTTTCCATTTCCCACACAGTAAAAATATTATGGCGGGCTCTATAAAATATATATATATATGATATTGAGGTGCCACCCAGAGTAGTCACATGTGGGATCCATCATGTTGGCTGAATTAATAACTTTTAATGAAAATTATGATTATGTATATTATATAATTGTATTATAAAATATTTAAATGAGTGGCTGAAAATTATGATTTAAAATAAGTATATTTTTTTTTATAGTTAGACAAAAATTTTAATTTGCAATAGCTATTAGATTTTATAGATTTTAAGAAAATAAATCGATAATTAATTTTTAATAGTTAGGTATTTTAATTTTTAATAATTTTTTAATTCTAAATATATATATTTTTAATTTAAATTTTATAATTAAATATTTAAATATCTCCAGTAAAATATATAAGTCACTCTAGTGACATCATGCATGAATCGATATGGATAAAAAATCCTATTTGTAAACTTTCTATCATCCAGGCAAACGAATCGCAATAATAAATCTATCTTTTACTTGACCCACAATTACCAGTCATTGCTAGTTTCATCTTCTAGTGCCGCATTATTGAACTTGTTGAATTATTGCATGGGCATAAATATTTAAATAACTGTCACGAACGGTCACAATCTTGTCACTGCGCAGAACTTTAAAATAAATAATCACTACATATTAAACAAATATTAGGGAAAGAAAAATTGTTCCCCCTTCGCCAGAGCTAGCGTCTAGGACCACATCATGATCGTAATCCATGAATTTTACAAATACGCACTATGAAAAAGTAACAACAATATAAAATTTATACTAATTAAAAATAAATTAGAATATTTTTAAATAATTACAATAAATTTCTATAAATTAATATTTAATTAATTAATAATTTTTATTATATAATTATTTTCTATAATCTCAATTTAAATAAATATATTAAATTAATATTCTATTAATTAATATTTCGAAAGTTTACTCTATCATGATTCCGTCATCAAAACTAATGCCATTTTCGAGTTGTGCTAATAGTTCAAAACTCGAGTATCTAACAGATTGTAAAATTAAAAAAAAAAAAAAAAAAAGAGTGATTACCATGGTGTAGCAGTCTCGGAGATGGTTAGAAGTTCTTCCAAGTATTCAGCACCTAAATCTTCCAACACCACCACATTTTCCATTCTCATTTCTTTTCCTTTATTTTTCTTGCTTTCTGCTTTTCTCTTCATTGAATGTCTCTTTTTCAATGCAAGAACTGGAGAATACCCTTCTTTGAATTCATAATTCATTTCTTGAAGTGATTCATAAACTTTCTCCATTGGAAAATTTAATATAGCCATTGAACCTCTCATGGCAAATGCAGCTTGATCATAAGCTAAAGCTGCAGCCTCAGCTGTATCAAATGTTCCTAACCAAACTCTAACTCCATTTCTTGTTGAATCTCTTATCTCCGCCGCATATTTCCCCCAAGGCCGCCTTCTCACGCCTCTGTAAGCAATTTCTTGAATAGGTTCTTCTTGATAATCCTCAACTCTTGAACTTACCTCCTCGTAGTGATTATTGGCAGAAGAAATTGTATCAAAAGTGTTTACTGGGGCTTCATTAAGAACTCCAAAAAGAACCATTTCTTCGGAATCATTTTCATTAAAAGGAAGAGGTTGCCTATGGAAAGATTCAAAAGAACTAAAAGAAGGTGATGATTCAGGGGAAAATTGAGGATAGTTGAAGCTTTGGTATGGAAAAAATGAAGACGAATTCATTTCTTGAACACTATAATTATATACGTGTTGTTAGTGAATTTGGTATGGGATTTGAAGACAAATGGTATATATAGCCATAAGAGAAAGAGGGAATATTAGAATTCAAAAGAAAGGAAATGAATACCTCAGCACAAGGGAAGTGAAACCAATAGATTATTAGATTACATGAATATGGTAACTGGTGGCACTCTCAAAAAAATAAAAAATTGGTCTTTAATGGGACCCATTAATTGAGGAGTTAATGCACGTGAGTCAAAAGGGTTCCCGTGGGGCATGGCGGCTGGGTCAAATGAGGATTCATGGATGATGTCAGCTTGATGATTTCATTTTAGGGGGGCTTAGATGGTGGCTCCTCAAAGGAAGGGGAATCGTCCACTTGGCAAAGTATTGGTTTTGTAATAAATGTGCAGATAAGCACACAAATACAATCTGTATGTTGCTCCAACATATATAGAAAGAAATTGCAATTGCAAATTGGTGGTGGTTTAATTTCCCGTTTTAGGATACTTACACAAAATTTGTTCACAGCTTGATAAGACAATAATGAAATTAGTGTCCTAACCATTGATATTGTGAGTATTTACATTTGTACGGTAGTTTGCAAGTAGATTTATTTAATTAAAATTAAATCGGATTGAATTATTATTTAAATTTTCGTTTTGATAATAATAGTTTATAATAATTTATATATATATAAATTACATGTTATTTTTATTGAATTGGACCATATTAGTCTTAATGAATTATAAATTTCAACTCTAATATATTTGGAGTCGAATTTTTATTATCTAAAAATAAGATAAATTGAACTAAATAAATCTTTAGACTCATAAATTGATCTTAATATAATTAAAATATAATTCATATAATTATTATTAATATTCAACTTTTTCAATTTAGATGTTATTTCAGTATCCATTTTAAATTTTAAAATTAGAATTCAGAATAAAGTCAATCTAAATTTGAATTTGTTAAGAACATAAGATCAAGTCAAACCAAAACACATATAAACTCAAATCGAATCAGTATGTTTATAGTTACAAGTGCTTAAATGATTCTGGTGATCGATATGCATTCATTAATGCAAACTTTTTAATATTTTTTGTAGACAATCGAATTCAAAATCCTTGACTGGCAAATGGGTTGAATTTCTTGAATTAAAAGACCATACATATCTCTTCATTGTATAAATATTTGATCAATTTCTTCTATGAGAATAAGTTCCTATTTGGTCTTCAATAATGTCTTGACTGTTGATTCATAGTCTTCAGAAGCGGCATTTTTTATTATTTTTTTGTACTCGAAAAGTTGATTAATCACTAATTAATTAGATAATATATATTACTAATGTGCTGCTCCTTTTCCCCACCATATGCACGAGTGGTTGATTAATTTAATTAGGGTGAAGGTATATAGAGGGGATAATTAATTGCAAAGAGGGTTTTATTGATTGCATTCCAGTTTGAGTTCTTGTTTTGACAAGGTTATAAAAAGTTTGGCACAAAAACAAGTCATCACCTATCCATGGAGAATTTTTCTTGCAATGGGTAATTAATAATTATTTCAACGACTAAAGGAGGGTGGTTTAAGAACTTTTTGAAATTTGAAACCCAACTTCCCTTTTATTTAAAAGAAATAATATTCAAACTCTTTTATAAGAATTAAAAATAAATTGTTAATAACTTATTTTTTTCATTTAATATCTGACAACTGCTTACTAAACATGAATTCAAATTCAAAATTACTATTTAAACGATTAAAATATCTACTATACAAACCAACTAAATATTAATATAACTTATTTATTTTTATTTATTAAAATTTAACTTTTAAATCATATTATGAATAATTTATCTTTAATTGAATTAGTAAAATAAATTTAAAATAATATATGAAAAATTAGACCGTAAATCATGATATCACCTTAATATTATTAAAACAAACAAAATTTTTTAATGGAAAACACTTTATTTTTTTGGAAAATTTCAGTAATACGTTGTTAATTCAATTATATAAATAAACTTAATACCATATTTGAACATTAATAATTGATATTATTGATAAATAAATCTTCTTTTTAGACATACAAATATAATACATGGCTAAGTATATATCTCCATTTAAGTTCAAATAAAAATTAATTATAATCTTTATTTTCTTCTTTATAAATCCCTCTCTTAAAAAGATTCAAACATTCTTTCAAAATAAAAAATAAAAAAAATTCAAACATTTTAGTTTAGAAATAAAACGTTATTTTCTTATATATAATTATAAAGCAAAATTAAATAGTGTCATTAATTATTAAAAAAAAAATTACGAAAGGGATTAATCTAACAGCTTTGACCAGAAACATCAAATCGCATAAACACTTCTTTAGCTTGTTGATACACTCGATGATGTCATGAAATCAACAGATAAAGATAAGCATATTCATATATTTATATAATATACTATATATCAATCCACTGATAATTGCAAATATTAAATTAAAAAAAAAAAATAACCAGCTAAGAAGAACATATTCTATTAATCGCCTAAATATTTATTAATCTCTTCTGGAAAAGTGCATGAACCTCAACAATTTTTTTTTTCTTTTTGATACTTTTTCTCATCTTCATTCCATGGCTACTCTAAATATTGCAAGTTTATTTATTATTTATGAAAAGAGAGGGAAAAAATTATTGGTTTAGAGTTTAGACATATGAGTATTATTAATTAATTAATTAATTTTTTTTAATTTAATTGCAGACAAAGATATATGGGTTTTGGGCATGGTAAAAAATTAGGGTTTTTTTTTTTTTTTTTTCTAATAATTGCTTTTGTTTTTATTAATCAAATATGATTAAAAAAACTATGAGCTAAAACTTTGGTTCATTCCCCTTGAAATTAAGCACACAGACAATACACCCGCTTGCATAATTAATATTTACATTATTTTTTGTCATACTCTTTACAGAAGATGTATTGTGTTCATATTATATTTTTATAGCAATCTATATATCTTGTATTAATATATACTATATTATAAACAGAAAGGGGTCAAAAAAGTTGGTCTATATAATATATACAATATGGTAGGGTTAGTAATTGATTTGATTGGAGAAAGTTGAAATTGATTTTTTTTTAGGGTTCAACAAGTAGAGTATCTACTTTTTGTAGTGTAGTAGTAATAACAATAATAGTGTTAAGGATAAGTTTAATTTATTAATTTTCTATGGGTTAATAAATTCAACACATGAAATGATTAGAAACTATTAATTATAATTATTGAATTGAATATTATTAATTTAATAAATTATTTAATTAAATTTAGAAGTTAAACTCATTTCATACTCAATCTGATTATAATTTATTGGGATGTATCTTCCTAATGAAAAAAACTCTTTTTCATATATAGAAAAGAAAAAACAGGTATAATTATAACTTTTATCTTTGATTTTTTCTTCACCAAACTATAGGCATATATTTTATATTTTATATTTCATTAACTAGGTCTTATACAGGCATGCCAATAATATGTTAGAGTTATTAGGTCAAGCAATGTATGCGATTGCTTGAAGCATTACACCCTAGGTATCTAGTTTGGAATACCTAGCATGCTGCCCCCAGCTAGCATATATATAGGTTTACACTAGGGTTGAACCAGTTAATGGG
>CANXYC011355257.1:0-27898 GCA_948193065.1 Aleurites moluccanus
GGTTCGGCCAAAACAAGCCTACGTCCACTCCTCAAGATCACACTTGAGTATTCCACTACCTTTGATCCTTTTGCAGGTTCAGGATCAAACCTAAGTGTTTTGGTTCACACTTTAACCTTTTACAATGTGTTTTTCTCAAACTAGGTTCACACAAAACCTTTTACAAAAAATGCAAGTCTAACTTTTTTTTTCACAATAAATATGAATGATCTAGCAATAAATGATTATGAGCTTGTTTAAAGGTTGTTCTCTCTTCATTTAATACAAATCATCTCATATTTATAGTCTGGAGTAAAGAAAGAGTCGTTTAGAATCAATTTTACGCAATAAATTCTCCTGAGAATTCGCTCCAACGACTATTTTACAGGTGAGTCACGCCCGCGACTGGCTTTACTCTTTTTGGCTTGAAGAATTTTGAATTTGAAATTTTTTTCGTCGCGCCCGCAACTTTTTGTGAGATCTTAAATTTCAAACTCTGCTTGAACTTCTTCACACCTGCGACTGAGCTTGAACAGTCCTGTGAATATCCTTGGTCGCACCCGTGACTGAGTCATGTCGCACCCGTGACTACAACACACTGTTCAATCTGAAGCTACTAGACGTTTCGAATCATGCAAACTTTATTTTCGCGCCTGCGAAGAATTTCATCACACCTGCTACTTCACTTAGTCGCGCCTGCTACACTCTTGTGTCGCTCCCGCTACTGAATGGTAGCTGTTCACCTTGAAGCTACTGGATGTCTTGAGATTTTAGAACTTTAATTTCGCGCCCGCGACTTTAAAGTGTCGCACCCGCTACTTCAACCTTTTCAAGACAGTGACTTGATTTGTCGCACCTGTGACCAAGCTTGTATCTGATGTCGCACCCACGACTACACCTGGTCGCGCCCGCGACTAAGCAGCATCATGCAATACTTCAGAAAATTTCTTGGAGATTCTTGCACATAATCAAACAAACTTATTAGTCCAATAGTTTGTTGTTTGTAACCATCAAAATGAGTATGAAGAAGACCTTAAGGTCTAACACCTATGTTTCCCATATGTGTATTTTTTTATTGTGTTGTGCATGTTCCTATACCACCTCCACATCATTCCAAAATGGCACCTCTAAGGAGGTTGGGCATTTATGTGGGATTTGAATCCTTATCTATAATAAAGTAATTAGAGGCCCCTGACAGACAACTTATTTATTTCTCGATTTGCTGATTGCATATTTGATGAGGAACATTCTTCGGCATTAGGGGGGAGAAAGCTAGAAGCTAAAAGAATGCCGAGAAATTTCTTGGAAGGAAAACCAAATGAATGATTTTGATCTATGTATAAGTATGACTGAACTTGAAGTTCAAAAGATTATTAACTTGCAAAAAATTAGTAAGTAAACTACCAGATGTATTTATTAATCAGAAAAAAGTGACTAAGTCTTATATTTCTACAGAAAATGCATCAAAGTTTCCCATGGGAGAAAATGTATTTGAGTCTAGTCAACGTTAAGTGCGTGAAGGACCTACAAAGGCTAAAGACATAAATCCGTAGAAAATACAAATAAAAAAATAGTCACTCATTATGCCTTTTGAAGAAAGCAAACCCAGTGAAATAAGTGCAACTGCCCAACGCAATAATACCGGGAATACAAAACGGTCAAATCCTATTGTCGTGAGAAACGACGAGAACTTGGTTGATGTTAACATAAAAGTTGTAATTAACTATATTGATACCGAAGAGATATATGATAAAATTACAACTATCGTCGATGATTGATTTGTCTTCTTAGTAGCTCTTGCTTTCTCAAGATATAATATGGATCCAGAACCTAAGACCACTTATAAATACCAAAAGCGTTCTGATTGGAATGAATGAAAGGAGACAATTAAGACTAAACTAAACTCGCTTAATAGACATAGTGTTTTTGGACCTGTTGTTCGAACTCCCAAAAATGTTATCCCTATAGGATACAAATGAGTATTTGTAAGAAAACATAATGAACTTAATGAGGTGGTACGTTATAAAGCGAGGTTAGTGGAACAAGAATTTTTGCAAAGATCCGACATCGATTATGATGCAACTTATTCTCCCGTAATGGATAGTATTACTGTAATACCCCAGAAGAAACCACATAGACTACAGTGAATCAGAGTATTGAGAAGTAGTGATTAGAAAGTGATAAGAATCGAAACCTAAGAGAAGTTATATAAAACAATTACTAAGGCTAGAATGGAATAACTGTAAATTTGAGGAATTAAGTAAATAAGATAAAATAGATAGTATGACAGACATTAGACAAACTCGAGTGAGTTAAGTAATGAAAATTTACCAAATTAATAAGGTAAGAAGATCAGTTAAGTAATTCAGAGGAAGTACGAAGATTAAAAACTTTAGAGTAAGCAACTATAGAGATAGTGGCAGACCATTAAAAAGACTGAGTCAGAGTTAATACTTGGATGTTTATAATTAAAAAAGAATTAAATAGAAGGTCATTGGAAGTGATTGGAGATGAAGAGTAAAGAATTAAAATGCTTATGGAAGAAAAAAATGAATTTGTTTGAGAAAAATGGTGGGATCCACCAAATTTGTCTTCATTTTTACCAAGTTGAAAAGTCAAAAAATTTTATTATTTTCTCTTATGGTGGGCCGGACATGCTAAGCCAAAATAGTAAGGATTAATTTACTTTTATTCTTTAAAATAATTGTAGGAAAAGGGATTTACACATGTCAATTTTTCATAAGCAAAAATTATAAGCTTATCTTAAATATTTCTAATGTTCCCTTAAGTAATAAAAAGGAAAAAGAAAAGACAAAATTTTGTCAATATCCCACAATGGATATCTGGCTAAATGGCCATCCATTTGATAAAAAATATTTATTTTGCTTATTATTAGAAAATAACAAAGAAACATATGATTAAATGAAAGAAAAATCAACAATATTATAGAAATCTCTACAACTCTCTCTATTTCTTTCATTTATTGGCTTTGATATATATATATATATAAAGAGAAAAGGTGGGTGGCCATTTTAATTCTCTTGGCTGAACTCCTCATCTCAAAATACCAAAGAAATAAATTTCCTAACCCTTCCAAATAAACCAACTAAAATAGATAGGAAAGTTGATGAAGAAAAAAATTAATGGAGAAAAGTGATGGAGATTGATAGTCAACTATTTGGAAGAGAAAAAGAAGATGGAATTCAATTGTTCAATTTAAGGTATGATTCTTAAAATTTATTTTTCAGTTGTTTTTAAGAGTTTTATAGTTTAACTAAGTAGAAAATTGATTGATTTAAGCTAAGAAAGATAAAGATAAACTAGGGTTTATAAGGATTCTAGAATCAGTTTTAAGGCAGTAGATTTTAGCTAGTATTCCGAAATCTTAATAAATGAATTTGAGGATTCTTAAAATATGAAAGTTTTAGATAAATATGTTAGTTAGATGTATGTAAAAGAAATTTATAAAATTTGAAGTGAGGTAAGAGTTATTAGGCAAAAACTGTGACCGACTTAGAATCAGGGTTTCAGGAAATTTGCTACTGTATTTTTATTATAGAGAGAGTTAGAGACATAATTATAATAAGTGTTCAACATGAAAAGTGTTCATTATGTCTTATCTAGAGTCATGTAAAAGGATTTTGTAATTGGATTTATGGTTTGAGAGATATTAAGCCATAAGTGCAATCTGCCCGAATTGACTGATAAATAGAATATAAGTTACAAAATTCTATTGATATGAGGACTTTAGAATCTGAATTAAGGAAAGTGGTAAACATGAAAAATGATTAATTATTTATATGTTATATAAATGGATGTAAAATATTTTTATAATTGGATGAACACAGAATTAATTACAAGCATAAAAATATGGTATGTTCGGATAGAGATTTTAGGACTGTTGGTTAAATTTGAAAATTCACTAATAATTGTATAGAGATCTAAATGATCTAAAATTTAGATATGTTATAATAGTATATGTCTAGAGTAAATAGGAAAAAGAATAAAAGTAATTGGTTAAGTATAAGTTAAATTATAGGCAAAAGAATAGAGTCTGCCTGAGTCAAAGTTACAGGGCAGCAGGGTTGACAGTGAAGTTAAGTTCAAACTATCACCATATGATGTGTAGAAATTGAAAATGTCTGAATTTTGGATATATTAGAGCTTAATATGTTTAATTTAAATAGGAATAAGAAGTATTTGGATTAAGGAGCACAGACTATTAGTATAGAATGTTACACAGAAAAACCTTAGTTATTTGGAAAATTTAAGAATTTCTTAAATATAAGTGTAATTAATGTAATTTTATGTTAAATAGTATCTAAATTAGAATTAATTGAATATGTAGAGTCAAGAGTGAATAAATGACATAGCATTGGATTAAGGAAGAAAAGAGTGGAAAGTATACTAGTGGAAAGTGTCCAGTAAGGTGAGTAATATACATATTATTTTGCTTGATATTGCTTTCAAATTAAATTATTGAAATTATCATGAACTTTCATTGTTTGTCAAAAATATTAATTGTATGATCCATGATTAATTTCATGTCCTTTTATAATCTCAAATAATTCCTTTTAAATGAATTTGTATGATTGGCCTAATGTTTCATGTATTGAACCCTTGTGCTTAAGTTATTTTTGATACCTAATGATTAAGCACTATATGAATGGCATTAATGAAATGACAGAAGTTTTAACAAAAGGGTTGTTTTTGCCAGAGAATTAGGTAATGACATTGTGCACAGTGATTTAATGATCCTAGCTAGGAGGGGGTTAAGGTCCTAGCCATGTTGTCTAATCAACCGTATAAGTAAATAGCATACTATCGGATTGTAGCCTTTGCTTAAGTGATCAATAATGATTATGTCATTTTACGATATGATATGCTATTAATTTTTAATGCCAAAGTGAAACTGAATCCATATGTTAAATGACTTCAACTTTATGAATTTTTAATTAATTAATGAACCCATTATTATTATATATTTTATGTCATTATTATTTTCCTTGTGAGTAACGCCCTCACCTAGCCTTACAAGTAAGATAATATGTGTATTACTCACTGAGTATAATTATACTCACTCATGGTTTATTTAATTATTTTTCAGGAAAGAAGTACTGGGGGCAAAAAAAAATCCCAAAACACTTTCTTCCTCCGTACTTGGGACATCCAACGACTCCAATGTAAATTTCTCTTTGGTGGAGTCAGTCAGTTCATACTCTAGAGCTCTATGGGGTATATTATGAGAATTAGATAGTTTGTATATATAGGTTAACTGTTTTTGAAATTGAAGTGATAACTGATGGTAAAAAAAATGAATATGGTATGATATATGTTAATGATAAAGATATTAATATTGAGAATGCTTAAATATAGACTGTATCGTGTTATGACTATAATGAGCATATAGAGGTATTTTATATGACTGTGAGAATTGTGAAGTTGAGAGTATAAGGATGGTAAATTATTGGGAGTGTAAAAAAAAATTATGCAGACTGTGTAATTTTTTTAAAGACCCGATTTTCGATCGGGAATAGCATTAAAATTACAAAGAAGACTCTATTGAAATTTCTGTAAATTTAATAAGTAATAAATGAAATTTGAATATTAATAAATGGGATAAGAGTAAATAATTGAGAATTGAATTATTATTGGATTCTACGAGTATCCGATAACCTTAAGTGAACTCGTACCCTAGGACCGTCGCGTTCCAAAAGTGGGACGTGACAATTACATTTCGTTACTTGATCAGTATAAAAATAAGTATCAATCTCAATATGCAGTTAATGGACATTGTGATTGTTTATCTATATAGCTCACTTAATAATGATTTTTATATGAAAATCCTTAAAGGATTTAAAATGCCAGAAAAATATAATTCAAATGCTCAAGAAAATTTATTGAATTAAATTATAAAAATCTTTGTATAAATTTTAACAATATGGTGCATATGATATAATCGCCTATGTGAATACTTGTTAAAAGTAGGATGTAAAAATGATCACATTTGTTTATATGTTTTTATAAAGAAGTTCGTATCTAAATATGACATAATTTAAGTATTATTGCAACTTTTGAAAAACTTCCAAAAGTAGTAGACTATTTAAAAAAGAAATTTAAGATGAAAGATTTTAAAAAAATAAAATTATATCTCGATTATAAATAGAACATTTGGTAAAAGAAATTTTTATTTATCAATCAACTTATACACAAAAGATTTTTTATTAATTTTATATACAAAACACATTTATTGAATAGTCTAATAATTATTCGATCACTTAATATTAATAAATACTCTTTCTAGTTAGAGAATATAATGGAGAAATTTTTGGTCTAGAAGTATCATATCTTATGCTATAGGGCTATAAAATAATGGTAAAATTGGTGTTCAATAAATTCATTTAAGTGACAATATAGTAGATTTGTCCACTAAGGTATTACCTACTGCAACATTCAAGAAATTGGTTTATAATATTGAAATATGGTGCCTTAAAAAATTTCAGTGATGGTGCAAATATGGAGAGTTTAGCACTGTACTCTTTTTCTCTTAACCAAAGGTTTTGTTCTATTGGATTTTCCTGGTAAGGTTTTTAATGAGCCAGTGTACTATTTGCAATGTGGGAATATTATACTCTTTTTCCTTCACTAGTTTTTTTTTCCACTAGGTTTTTACTAGTAAGGTTTTAATGAGACATATTTTTTTTACAAAGACAGATAGCCAATGGGAAGTGTTATAAATATATAGATTATTGTGGATTTCCTTTTATCTTTCTTACTACTCCATTATTTTATGTGTTCCTTCATATTATTCCACTACTCCATTACTTGGTGTATTATATTTAACTTTATTATGTCATTTATAAGGTGTAACTTATGGTGAATTTATATTGTAATTTATAGTGGATTTATATTTTGTAACTTATGATAGAGATGAAGCCTATAATTAGAGGGTTTCTATTACTTTGTAAGAAATACCAAGAAAATAATAGAAAACTTTCTTCTATCTTCTTATTATTTTGTTTATTTTTATAACATGATTAATATTAAAATTATTTTTAGAATAAAAGATATCAAGTTTAGTTGAAATCAATTTACTAAAAATAAAAAGTTAATTAAATAAATAAATCATTTTTCTTTTAATTTGGTAAAATTTTATTTATTTTAATACGTATTATATAATATATTCATTCATATTCACCATTGATAAAGTTAATCTAATCTTTTTTTTAATGCATTCTCAAAATACTAAAATAATAATGAAACAGTATGCTTTATCTATTTTGACAAATTTTGGCTATATATATTTTGATTATTTGGTTGCAAATATTATAAATTTAGTTAGCTCATATAGAAAATGGATAATTACTATGAAATCTCTGTATTTTAAAAATTATACTATAAAGTTCTTGTATTTTAGTTTCATTATACTGTAAGATATTTTCATTCATTTTTTCCCCTTTTCCGTTAGTCAATAAAATAAAAATTAAATATTGTTTAAAATAAATACCCTTTATAGCTTTTATATTGCAATACATTAGCTTTTTAAGAGAAAAAAATTATTTTTCTTTATCTTTAGAGGAAATTAACGAGAAAGAAGATGCAACAATTATAATGAAGAAAAAGAAGCTAAAAAGAAAGGGGGATTTGCTTCATCTCTTAAAACCATATGATTTTAGGTAATTTGAGTTGATGTGGTTATTTGTTATTTGAAAATACGGTTGATTTGTGTTTTTCTTTTGTGTGGTGCGATTTAATTGTATTTTTAATTTTTTTTTTTTTTTATAATGGAAGATGTCTTCAAGCAATGCAAATGTAGGCGAAAATAGGTGGGAAGGAAAGTTCTTGAATAAGATCTATAGCTGTGACAATATTTTGCAGTTAAAATCTTTGAATCCTATAATAACAAGAATATGTTGTACTATGTATGTGCAGATAGAGTTTGTGAAACTTTCTTGGGATGGTGTAAAAGGGTTACCAATCATTTTGCAGAAAGTCCTACTCTTATGAGGGCTTCTGCTAGCAATTATTATGCTGATAACCCTTTAACGACTTTGTTATATCCAAGAAACTTGATGAAATTGCTAATAAAATGAAGATGCTGAAAGAAGAAAATCATAAGGTGTTGAAGAAGCTACAAGGTTTTGAGAATATGTTGAGCTATATGAAGATTTTCTTACTCATTTTCTTCATTGTAGTTATGTTCCTATTGGGGATGAAGGCATAATAATTATTTGGATGATTTGCGCTAATTAATGTGAGAATATAATATTTTTTTGAGTTGATTTCAATGTACTTTACTTTACTGAATATAATATTATTTTGGAACTTCACCTTCTTATGCTTTTTTTTGGACAACTTGAGTTAGGGGCTAAGTTGGGTAACCTGTAATGATATAATGTAAATTGGGTGACCATTATGTCCATCTGTAAAGGAGGACTACATAGAGTAATTTGTTTAAAACACAAAGACATAATAGTATAATATTTTCAAACAAAGGGACTTATTAGTATATAATATTTTCAAAACTCAAAGACGTAATAGTATAATATTTTCAAAACACAGGGACATAATAGTATAATATTTTCAAATAATAATATTTACATTTACAACTACAATTCATACTCAACTTGCCTCATATCTGTTTACACATTCACCTGTTGCAAAAATAAAGCAGAATGGCTAAAATTTACAATGATAGTTAATTTGAAGAGATGGATAAAAGTTAATATTTCATTATTGTGGTTAATTCACACCACAATAGCAACCAAAATAATTGTTCACCATAATTACAACAAATGTGGGCCCCAAGATATTACTATGGTTAATATTCTCCCAATTACATACAAAATGAATAACCCTAGGTCAATGGCCTTTACATATGTACCACCCAAAAATATAATCCTATCAAAATATTTGCCAAAAACATATACTTCAACAGCCATTCACAAAATAAAAATCAATTATAGGAATTCAAAAAATCTTCTATATTGTTATTGACATATCTTTATACTTTTTAGGGTTGTTGAACTTGGTTTTTTGTCACTTGTGTTACCCCACTTTGCTTAGATTCTGGAATAGTTCTATCTTGTTTGTTTGTAATCCTTTTTTCTCCTCTTAATCATCTTGCACTAGGTGCTCTTCCAGATGAAGTATCATTTACAAATCAAGCAAGTTTAAAATCAAGCACTGCATATATATGAAATAAACTCAATGATGTTTTAAATCATTACCCTAGATGATGGAGTGGAGTAAGTTCTTTTGTTGTGACCTAGAATGCCACATCTTTTGCATCTCATTGTTAGACTTCTTTTAGCCACCTCTCCTTCATCTTATTCTCTAACTCTATTCTTCTTAGGCATTCCAAGTCTCTCTCTTTTTTTTTTTTTTTTTTTTTTTTCAGGAGACAAAATCATTTGGGAATCATCAATAGGTTTATAGTCTTGCTTAGGCATTAGGTGAATGATCCCACTGTGTGCCTTAATATATGTTTTGACACAGTAATAAGGATCATAGTAATCCTTAATATTTGCTCCTTTATGGCCTATAGACCTTACAACATGCTTACAAGGAAGACCACTTATCTCCCACCACTTACAATTGCACACCTTTTTAGTAAGTTTCACATCAAACTTAACACTTTCATCTTTCACCTCATACTCATAATTTCTACCAGGTAGCAGTGTGCAATGTTTGCTCTCTCTTATAATAAGATTCAAAAAATTTTATGCAATTGGTGTAATTTTCCTCTCCCAAGAATATTATTTGGCATATCATTTTTGCAACCTAACCATACTCTTTTACCTAAAGGATTCAAGTAGGTTAATAATATGCAATCCTCTTATCTTGTTTATCCAGCTATTAAATAATTTTGTCATATTGTTTGTTTGATACTCACTTTTGCTAACAGGATCATAAGTATATCTACACCAGTGCTTTCTTGGGATTTCCATAAGTCACTTAAAAAGTATTTCTTGATCTATTTTTTAAGCTCTTTCATCTCTTCCCAAAAAGTAGGTTCATTAGTGGCTCTAACAACCCTCAAAATATGCTTTCCTTAAGCTTAAATTTTTAAACCTTTTTCTACATGTTATGAAAATATGTTTAGCATAATATCTATGTGGCATTTGTGAAAAGTACAATAACAGCTTCAATTACACCTTAAACAGCAAAAAAAAGAATATCATACACCCAAAACATAAAAAAAAAAAAAATTGTATATTATACACCCTAAACAACAAAATATAATAGTATATCATACACCCTAAACAACATTGTACGTAAAAGTAGAGAAATAAGAAAAATCATACTGAAATTATACCTTTTGCCTATCTGTCATGAAAGTTAGGCCTCTTTCATAGTTTTCAATGCAATCCTTCAGTAGTTCCAAAAAGAATATCTGTGTGTCTTTGTACTCAGACTCAACAATAGAAATTACCAATGACAAGACACCTCTATTACCATCTAGAGTAACTGCACTCAATAGCACCCCACTAAAAGGCCCATTCAAATGAAAAATGGTCAACAACCATCCTTAAACCCATCAATTACAGCCTTATAATAAACAAATATCCTTTTGAACTTTGTAGGGCCATTAGGATGTTGGAATTTAGGTTGTTAGGTGCAGCGCAAAAAAAAAAATCCCAAACCAAGATTTCTATGTTGATTAAAATTGAAGATTAATTAAAAGATCAAGATCTTTATCTTTGTGTTTGGAAACCTTTTCTTCACTTGATCACCAAGAAAGGGTTATAGTAAACCACTATCTTTCCCACAAGATGAGGAAAACCCGACTAATAATCCACGCGAAGATCAAATAACAAGCTTTTAGGAAAGAGGTGCCAAAAATCCTTAGTTGGAAGCCTTAGACTTTTCGGTTTGGATGGAGAAGGAATGGTGGCCGAATTCTTTTTTGATTTTTCTCTCAATATTTTCGTCCAAGGGATGTGATTTTATGACTTAGGGTTTATTTAATTATGATCTCATCATATTTATATGGCCCTTAATTAATTAGGTTTTAATCTAACGGCTTAGATAAAAACAATAAGCCAAATGACAATAATGCCATTAATGAAAAAGTCAAACACACTCCTTTGACCTTGGACTTATTAATCCTAATATTAACACAATCTAATGGTCCTAATTTAATTGAATACATCATATGTAAATAATTAAATTAGATAATTAATTTAATCATATTAAATTATTGCAAAACTCCATAACTAAATATATGAATAAAATCTCATTTAATCATAATTTAATTTCCTCTTTCACTTATTGTTTCAAATACTTCTATGCGTGTGACCTAATAGGTTCCCTAATTAAATGGCAACTTAAGTCCTTAATTATTTCCTTAAATTAATTTAGGAAACTCTTAAGTGGAATTCCTATTTTCAAAATAGGAAATTTCCTGTAATATCTGTCCATTTTGTTGTATTTTTATTAAATTGTATATTTAGAGAGTTGAAAATTTTCAAATATGAATGTTTGAAAATTCAGAATTTCTGATTTGCAGTTGTAGGATTTTGTGATGATAATTGCATGATCTTAAATAAATGATTTGGTATAGTGTAAAACATAAAAGTTGTGAGTTTATGTCTTAACTATAATTCTGTAAATTGGTTTGGCAAAATTCTATGTGTGTGATGAGTTATGTCTATTTGAGTAAGGCTGGTCTAGTTGAGTATTTCTGCAGAAAGGCAGTGTCTGTTTGAATTTACTGGGAATGACTGAGATAGATTTAGCCAAAAGTGTAACATGAAAAATGTTCCTTTGCGTGTGGTGATATTGGCTGTAAAATTTCAGAATTTTTGGATAAGTATGTCTCAGTGGAGAGTGGATTTTATCAAGTCTGTTCGGTTGGATTTTAGGGCAGTAAGTCTGGGTGACTTTTGGAGAGTCACCATAGTCTGTGTGTTGGTCTTAGTGATTTGAATTTTTGATATATTGTGCCCCTGCATGTCTATTTTAAATGGTAAAAAGAATTAGTAAGTTTGGATGTTTGTAGCTCTTTTGCGAGCTGGTTAAGTCTAAGTTGTCGAGGAAGAGTTTCAATTTAGTAGGATCTGGCTAAGGCGAGCTGGCAAAATGCGAAGTGGCATTTGGCGAGCTGGCAATGCTAATTGGTGAGGTGAAATTGTCGAGATGGGAATTGGCAAAGAAGCATATGCGAGGTAATATGTGCGAAGAGAGTTTGGTGAAGAGGTTTGGCGAAGAGAGTTTGGCAAAGAGGTTTGGCGAAGAGAGTTTGGCGAAGAGAGTTTGGCAAAGAGAGTTTGGCGAAGGGAGTTTGGTGAAGAGGTTTGGCAAAGAGGACTTAGCGAAGAGGTTTGGTGAAGAGGACTTGGCGAAGAGGTTAGGCGAAGAGGAAAGGCGAGGTGGCATTATGCAAAGAGGCATTATGCAAAAAGGGAATGTGCGAAGTGGCAGTTCGCGAAGAGGCGAAGAAGCGAAGTGGCTTATGCGAGGAAGAGTTCGCGAGGAGAGTCTGGAGAGGCAGCATATGCGAGGCGACATATGAGAGCTGGAATAGCGAGATGGCATTGCCAGATCATTTTGGCGAGCTGGAAAGTGCGAGCTGGGTAATGCGAAGTGAGAATGGTGAGCTGGCTTATGCGAGGTAGCATTGCCGAGGCAGGATTGGCGAGGCAAGCTAGCAAGCGTGTTTTCTGGGACAGTGGTCTATTTAACCCCAGCAACCCCAGTAGCATTTTCACGATTTTTCCTTCCTTCTTTCTTCGTTAATTTTCATTCTTTTCTCAGATTTGTCTCATTTTATTTTCTAAGGCATTAATACTCAAATTAATGCATTAGACTTCTAGATTATTCTATATTAAGGCAGAAATCATCAATTTAAGCAAGGAATCTCAGAAATTCAGTGTTGAGGAAAATAAGGTAAATTTTCTTCTTAAGTTATTTTCTTTAGATTTATTCAAGTCTATGGGTTAGAATAATTATTACTGGGTATATAGAATTTATTGCAAGTAATCTGAAGTCATTAATGGTAATTAATGTGGAAGGAAATCAAAATGTTGAGGCTATCATGAATAGTAATATAAACAGTAACTCCGAATTAAATGCAGATTTTTCTTTAAGAGATAAATAAAATTGTTGTTGGGAATTAAGAATAGAGACTCTAAGATAATTAATTATTAGGAAATCATGATAAATATTATTGATTTGGAGAAAACCCTAATTTTGTATGTTGGGAAAATTTCTTAGGAGGAGGAAATCAAATTAATTGAAGAGTTAGAGTTGGAATTTGCAAGAGGAAATTTCAAGAAAGATTGTGATAAGGTAAATATGAACATCTTATTTGATTATCATTCTTTGAAATTAATATGACCAATTATTCTTATAATTGTTCGTCCATATTTATATGTATTTTGTATAATGTGAATGACTTGATCACTCTTCTTGGATCAAGTTCATGTGCTTCTTGTTTATTAAATCCGATTTGAATAATGATACATGATGAGGGTCTTGCGACCAATATGCTTCTTATGAGATTGAAACCCCATGACCCATGGATAGAACGCTCTTCCCAATGAGAGTAAATTCATTGGTCCATAGTGCACTTTGGGAGCCTAGCTGATAGGGTTTTTATCAGTGTTCCACCTAGAGGGGGCCATGAGCTCTAGGCGATTGCCCCGCCAAGCATGTGTGCACGTTAAGGTAGCAGGGCTACTGATACGTATGTTATGACATGATATCAGTTCTATCATATGAGATTTGATAATGTCATTCTTTGTGGGCATTTTATATTTCAGATATGAACCATGATTCGATTTGTGATATGATTTGATATTGCCAAGTTATTATGAGTACCCATGTTTCTTTAAGTAAAGCTTGTGATTCTTTTATACCTATATATATATAAATATTTGTTCATAACCATGATTCGATATTCAGATTCTTGATTTGTAATGTTTATATCTTACTGAGTTGAAGGCTCACTCCTCTTCTGTGGATTTCAGGTGATAGCATAGCTCGTGAAGGAGCTAATAGAGAAGATCCAGCTTCTTGATCATTCTCCCAAGAAGCTTCATTGTAATAATTTTGAGATATTTTGTATATTTATCAAATGGTACTATGACATGATATGTATTTGGAAGTATATTCTAGAGATCCGTAATCAGTCATTGAGGATACCAATATTTTGATGTATGAATTATTACCTTATGGGTACTTTTGTTCCTTGGTGATGTGAGATGCATATTTTGATCATTAAGGAACAAGAGAATGCTATGAAATGATAATGGTAAAAATATGATTGATGTTTAATTGAATGTATAGAAATGATCACGGTATGATAATACATAATGTTGTAATTGATATGATTGTATATGAGATTTATGATATGTGAGTTCTACGGGTTTATGATGGCTTTAAGCCTACCCTTACCTTAGAACCGTCACACCACTAGAGTTGGGGTGTGACACAAAAGCTTAAATAGTTTGAGGTTCTAATTCTTAATAACAGATCATCTTGATGCCAATGCCCAAAACATACAAGTGAACCCAGAATTTGCTCTTGCTATTAGCAATAGACGTACAGGTCCAGTATAAGTGTAGGTGGAGTGCAATTTTGAACTTCTTAGAGAAGCAGCAAATTGCCTATAAAAAGGAGACATTATAAAACATTCATAAAGAAGTTGTGTACAGTGCATATGAAGTGATTAATCTCAAAGGTTACACATCTTAGGTAATTGGGTATTCTGCAACTAATTTGGCCTTCTCTTTACTTCGAGACTAGAGGAAAATACACCGTGTTCCAGTATTTGTTAAGGGTTTCTATGGCATTGACATGTGTTCTTGAGCTTGCCAGTACAGTTGGGTAGATGAGGAATTTTCGGAGTTGCTTATGTGCATTTGACAAAGGATGATATGATTTCTTACTTAAAATAAATGAACTTCCAATTTACAATAAAAAAATTACGTTCTTTTCTCTTCCTCTCTCTAGAGTTTATATATATATATATATATATATATATATATATATATATATATATATATATATATATATATATTGTTTTAAAATGAAAGGGAAATTGGGGTTATGGAGGAGTTTAGAGGCTTGAAAGCAATTTTCCCTAGGAGGAAGAGGCTGATTGAGGTAAGAGAGATAAAGTGGAAATTTGGAGCACGTGAAGTAATCATGATGAGAAAGGCCTAACAACGCTTAAAAGTAAATTTAAAGTTATTGATTTAACGGTCTTGTCAGCTTTCTATCTATAATTCTAACGGAAAACGGGATGAAAAATATTTATGAAACAAATGGTATAATGACAGGGATATTATTATTACAAAATTTAATTTAATAATGATAATATGAATTAATCGTAAGTTTACTAATCAACTGCAAGATGTTTATAAGACTTGCAATATACAACACCCTTGCACGCCTAGTTGACTACAAATCTCCTTTTTAAATTGTAGGTTTGTGGTTGCGCTAGTGGTTTAACCATTGGAAATGGACATCACTAGAGTAAATTTAAATTTTTATCAGTGAGAATAATATATAAACTCTAAATATTTTAGTTTTTTAATGAGATAAATTTAAGTTGTGATTAGAAAGATAAATTTAGATTTGAATTTTTAATTTTAAATCTCATATTTTAAATTTGTAATTTGAAATTTATAAATTTTTTATTTGAAAAGTATAAAGAATTTTAAATTTTAAATTTTAAAAAAAATTAGAGATTTAAGATAAAGATGAAATAATAAAAAATATTTAAAATATTAATTTTTTAAATGGTTAGATTTTATTAGGTAGTTGAACCAAATCTAAATATACTTAAGTGGTGTTTAATAATTAAGAGTTGAATACTTTTTTTTAATGGTTAAGTGATTTTAACAGTTTAGAGATTTTAATAAGGTAAAGCCGAAATCGCCCCTAATACTTTGTAGACAGTCTTGTGAATTGTGATTGTGGCAATGGTGAGTTTGGTTGGTGCATGAGACGGAGAGTAAATAAATCTGATTCGGAGTATAATTTATATTTTTTAATATATTATAAAATATATTAAAAACTTTTATTATTTTTCTTACATAAAAATTATAAATTTATTAAATATATTTTTTCATTTACATGTTTTTAATTAATAAAAAATATAAATAATACTTTATAAAGTAAAAGTTAAAAAAAATAATAATAAGTCAAATGAAACTTATTTTTTTTTAATATATAAGTATTATTTTTTTATGAGAATTAAAAAATAAAAATTTATATAAGTATATTTTTTTATATAAAAAGTATATATTTGTTAAATATATATTTTTATTACTAATTTTTAAAATAGAAAATAATTTATGAATTAAAAAAATTAAAAGATAAATATAAACGAATTTTAAATATTATTTTTCTTTGAAAATTATTACCTAAATAATGTAATAAAAGTATTATAATCAACTCTAATAATAAAAAATATATGAAAATGTCAGAAATTAAAAGAGAATATTAACATTAAATTAATTGAATTTAAAATTTAAAAATTAATTAATTTTTAAATTGAACCTAATTTTTTTTTTTTATGTTAGTTCGATAATTCAATTTATTATTTTTAATAAAAATATTCGATCAGTTCGATTATTTTAAATATTTTTAATATACATCGAATTAAATAAATTGAAATTTATAAAATTTAAATCAAATCAAATCAAATTTTTAAATTAATTAAACTGAATAAATCGATTCGATTTAGTTTGATTTTCGGTTTTTTTTTTCTCACCTCTAATTGCAGCAATTAAATAATTTTATATAAAAATGAGTTTAATAAAAATAAAAATTTTTAAAAAACTGATATTTAATTATATTTATTACTATACAAATTGATAAATTAAATTTTATATTTTTCTTATTTAATTTATTTTTAAAAAAATTTATATAATTTGCGTATTAGGTGTATCCTGCTGTTCTGAAAATGAAACATTTTACATGTCACAATACATTATAAATATTCTGTACACAACTCAGCATATCACATGGGGAATTAACTTCTTTACTTTTAAGTTTTTGAAGTTCAATTTTTTTTTTTTTTCCTTTTGGTTGTAGATTTTTTTTTTTATTTTTATTTTGAATATTTTTTTAATTATTTAAAAATTTATCTTTTTTAATTTTAAAGTTTTTATTATTTAAAAATAAGAAGTGAGTTAAATTTTTTTATTTTATAAAATTCAGTTAACAGTGTTAGAGTTTTTAAGGGAAAATGTCTGAAATTGATGAAAATTAGAATTTGAAGCCCTTTATTGGATAAAAACTCAATTTAAGCCATAAATTCAACTTTTAGAAATAATTCAGCCTTAAATTGAGTATTCCCCTGAATTTGATATTTAGAATAAGATTTTATTTTTTGTTTCGATATATATAATATAATTATTTATTTAATTAACAAATAAACTTAAAAATAAGTATTTATATTTCACTCCACTTAAATTCTAATTTGAGTATTTAAATTTTTAATTATAGTTAAATTCACAATTTAAAAAAAAAATTCAGGATTATGAGCTTCAACAAATGACTTTTGCCAGTTGGTTCCAGGATTATTAAGTGTTTAAATATATATATTTTTAATTATTCTGATTTTTGAACTTCGTATTAATAAGATACCTGTTAAATGAATATATGAATGGCTATAATTATTTAAAATCATCATGGTTTGTAATTATACTTTTATTTATATTTCTATTAAAAACTTTAATAGATAAATAAAGTATTTAATGAAAATTTGTAAACCAAAAGCACTTCTAGTTACGAGTCCAAAATCATTAGGAAATTCAATGGAATCGCATACTCTCCAAACTAGAAATGTATATAAATGATAGACAAAAATGTAAAATATCCAGTTAAGCCTGGAGACTTGCACATTTCATAGGACATGAAGTTTTCTGGTGAGTTAACTATAATGTATCTTTAGGCAATTTGACAGAGTACATGATTGAAATTTTCAAGTTAGCAGAATGATAAATTTATGTAATTGGCAGTAAAATACCCTTTGGATTTTTTGACGATGAATACTGTGGTTTCAACCTGTTCTTTCCTTTACAATTCCTCAGATTTGATGCTTTCAGTTAGATCAAGGTTTCTGTTAAGGTGGGCTTAGCCTTTAGACTAATTAGCCAAGCTACATCATTCACATCTAGAAAGCTTTCTGTGCCTTGATATGCCTTTAAAGTCCAGAGCGTGTCCTTGGAACTCTCGGTTTCTGAATGATAGGATGCATCACAGGACGCAGAAGAAAAAACATCTTGCAACTATACCATTGTTTGTCTTAAAAAGACGCATTGGCTAGTTTCTTTAGAAAGGATACGACATCATCTGATGATTGTAGTAAATAGCGAGCACTTGTTCGAGTTCGCCCAACAGCACAGGAGAAATAATTATCTCCTTTGAGATCAAGCACATTCCATGAAATCTTTTCTGGTGACTGCCGCCGACCACTCCCACAACCGTGGTTGTTAGTTCTCTTCTCAGGATTTGGTGAAGGTCGTTGTGTCTTACCTTGAGATGATTTTGATCCACTTTTCGCTGGAAGCTTCAAAGAAGAACGCCTTTCCCCAGGTGACTTTAATCCCTCAGTTTGCTTGGTTCTGGTGATACCTATGCCATCAGAAGGTAACTCTGGCTCAAAGAACGTGTACACATCTTCATCCTGAAAAAATAGGGGGGAAAAACTAATCAAGAGCATAACTAAGTGATAGCCGTATCTGAAGTCTAAATCATGACACAAGCCTGTCTTATAGAGGACCTCTTTATTATTCTTCCTTCAGCGATTCTAGTAATGTGACACTTTAAGTAGTTCAATTAGAATCTTATATTAGCAATTTACATTTTTCTAGGACCGTTAAACAATTTTCTATTTAATTTAGTTTTTAGTTGAATTAAAGAATTTTTGGGCGTTCTACATCAGTTGGTATCAGTCCACCTTTTAGAACTAACTATTAGGAAGAGTAGCTCAATCCAATCACCACTACATTCGCATTGCTGATTGCCATTTATAGATGAGTGGTTCTTAAAGTAATTATAGAGAGAATGGTACACAAGCAGCATACTAAGAAGAAATAGAGAGGGCGTAAGAGTAGATAGTCTTAGTAAGCTAAAAGGTCTTATGACAGGTGATGTATCATCTGGTATAAAACGAATGGATCATCTGGGCTTTTGATCAAATGGATAAGTGACATGTATATCATAGGGTAAATGGTTGATATTTAGGCTTGATAAGAAAAGTTAAAGAGAAATATGCTCTTTAACGAACCCCACTCTGAATCCACCAAGTCAAAAATATGATCCCATAAATATTGAACTAATCCTGAAATCCTACCACTAATTTTAGAATTAATTATATGCGTCTACACCAATGAATCTAATTTAGCCACCATTTATCAAAATCACATTATAAGCTCAGCAAGACACCAACCAAAACTTTACGCACATCTTCTGCTTTTGAGCTCCCTCGTAGAGTGAAGCCACTCCCATCTAACTCAAAATCTTCAAATATATCATAATATATAGGGGCATTTGCTGTTATGGAATAGAAATATAGATTAGGCATAGAGGTATTCCGAACTATTTGTGGAAGTCATGCTATTTGTTTACATCCATTAGTTAGTAAAGGATTCAATATAGATTTTGATGGGATCAAACAGTTGTTCATTTACCTTTATTCGCTCATATAAAGGCTACTTATGATTTCTTATATGAAATCTCGTCTCCAACTATTAGAGAATTCATTCCACGCCAAGCCAAAATATGTTTATTGCATCATTAACAAGCAAGAATTAAGAAGGTTAGGTATAATCCATGTAATTGATAAATTATCAAAATGGAAGAATTAACAACGATAATGATAAACATACAAAGAAACCTACATTTGATGGAAGAGAAGTTCATTCTCATTCACTGTGAAAGTGCCCCCATAGTCAAGGTGACAAGGACATTAATACTCGTATTGGAGTTTTATAAGCTAGTTGACGAAATTCAGCAATGTGTTATTATGTATCTTGCTGGGCTTTATGGCATTTAGATTGATTTAAAGGATAAGGAGCTTAAAGCAAACAGAGCAAGGAAAGTTGAGAAGAGAAATGCATATAGAAGATATTCAATGAAGAAGATAAACTGACAAAAGAAAACACAGTTGCTGCTAGAGATGTTGAAGAGATTGTTGATTATGTTGACAACTTGGGAACTTGTGAAGATGTTGGACGAGAGCATGTGATTTCTATTATATTCCTTGTTGATTTCTTAAGTTTGCTTGTACTTTTTGAGGAAGGGGAGGAATTATGCACTTTCCTATCCTACCTATAAGCATTTGTCAAATTCTAGGTGTGACTAGGGCTGGGAACAAAATTGAAAATGAACAAAAACCAAAGCCAAATGGAAAAATTCATTTAATCACTCTGTTGGTATTGGTTTCAGTTTCATAAAAAATAAAAAATAATAATAAAAAAAACTCTGATTCAATTAATTGGTCAGTATTATATATATTAATATTTGATCTTTTTAGGTGTGGTTCTCCATCAAGCAATCATGAATTTTTTAAAAAATAAATCACAAAACGACTTGAATCATAACTTAAAAAAAAAAATTAGTCAAATATGCAATAATCTTATAGATCTCATAATTTCTAGCTATTAACAAATAATAACCAACCAACAACCAGAAATGACTATAATAATACCTATTTTTCATAAAGATTTTTAAGCTCCCTTGTAATTAAGCAAATCAAGTATTTTGATGTCATAATAGAAGTATTTTGATCCTCAAATTAGAATTTATGAGGCCAAAATGAAAGAAAGAGGATGATATATATTTCAAAGCTGCTGAGCATGTGAAAAATGTTACCAGCAGTTACTAGGTCTTTGTATCAGTAACAGATGTTACATGAGAGGCATATTGAATCATATTGGTATGTGATACCCATATTATACTGTGTCAGGCAATATGGCTATGATTCCAAATTCACAATCACATTATGCTCAATCTCATATCAGATTACTAAAACTCCATTATGTAATGGCCAACATGGGATGCATCGTCCATTTTTTAATATCCTGTCTTAGTCTCACCAGGGTTACAATTAATATTATGAATGAGCAAAAAGTGTGCAATGTCACAGAAGTTATTCAAATTACCTTTCCCAGAAAATGCCCAATACACAAGACATAATCAATTGGTGTTGTCATGGATTTACTGTGAACAATCTCTCCCAATATTCGATCAATTGCAGCCCCCTGAACAGACAGGAGGCAGTCAAATATAGAAACAAAAATACCCTAATACATACAATTATAAGAACATGAAAAGGTTTAGGTAAAAAAAAATTGGGTATCAAAATTGTGTTTTACCTTCGTTACACCAACTGCTCTGACCTCAACTGATCGGCTGCCTTGGACAACATCAACAGATGCATTAGAAATGGGGCCTGTCCAGAGATGCTGCAGCATATCCCTAGCTTGAAGTCTTCCAAATTCAACATCTACAGCCATAATAGATGGGAATAAACATCAAGGTGGGAAAGAAGAAAACATTCTTCAAAATACTAGACCACCCTCCAAAATGTGAGTACCTGCATACTTGTAATTCCATACAAGGGATGTTTCACGAAGTTCAAAATGTGATCTGGGTGTTCGTACTGTGAAGTACTCGAAAACATGCTGAAAGCAAGTCAATGGTGTCACGTTATTTGTTTAGAGGCAAGCATACACGATTGAAAATTATTGTAATTTCAATTGAAGCACCTTCACACTGTCAACCCATTCCATGTTTAAGTGTTCTGGCATTGTTGTCATCCATTCTCCCTTGGTAAGGCGTAAAAACATTCCGTGTTCTGCTGCCAACCACATGTTAAACTCCCCAAAGTTCTGCAGAAAAGAAAATCTCAGCTTAGTGTTGCACAACAAGGATAGGAAAAAAAATATAGATGAAACCAGAGAAAAAAAACTATAGATGAAACCAGAGAAAAATACCTCATCTAAGGCATTTCTGTCACTCCCACTTAGAACAATGATGGTTGTCTTTGGATCACTGCACAGTGCTATCAGTGGTTCTTTCAAATCTGGGTGCAACTTGAGTTCCATTTCTTTAATTTGATCACCTCTTCTCCCTGGAGTGTCCACTGGTTCAGTCAATGTTGCATTGAATCCCTGTAGTTTAAACACCCACAAATCAGGAATTCATTAACAAAACCCCTGAAAAATCAGATGCTGGACTGATGGAAACAATTGTACAGGTCGCTGCACAGAATCTGCTTCTCTTTGCCTCAAGACCATGAACTGGAGTGACAAAACTATCATTTAGATTTTCCGAGTAATTGGCACAATAGAAAGATTAGAAGCACACAAAATCGGAACTATTAGTGAACTCCATTTGATTGTACTTTAAGGTCATGCTTTGATTTGGATAAACAGCTAGAAATATTGAGCATGAAGTTATTTGCTTGAGATATTGTTGAAGCGATCACTTGGAACACAAATCTTTTATGCAATGTTATACGTAGCATTAGTATGGTAAAGTGGAGATCAATTAAAGCCTTTGTGGGGGTTTAAAGGAAAAGCACGAAGAAGAATGGATTTTTGCTATTTTTGAGGCTAGCTAGAGCTCTCTTAAAAAAAATTTCCTTGAACTAAAACATTTAATTTAGTTAATTCATCTTTAAAGAAAAGCAAAAAAAAAAAAAAGAACTGTGAATAAATAATTTTAACTTTCTACAGAAGGAAGTTGAACAGAGATTCTGATATTTAACCAAAGTGAAGATAGATGTAAATTTTATCACAGAGAACAGTCGATACATTTATTTTGACAGGAACAAGATGAAACCATTTAAGTATCTGCTGATAGGATTGCCAATTCCTAGATCATAAGAATTAATTACAAATTAGAAATAAAAAAGAATATACCAGTATGAGCAATCGATTGTTAGACTCTGAATAACGTTTGATTGCATCTCCTTCTGGAAGAATAGGTGGAACTTGCCTAGTCCTCAGCTCAGCCTCAATGACTGTATCATTTAGTTCGCTGTAACAAAATCAAAACACAATTTGAATATTAAGACAATAATATTAACTAATGCATGAGCTAAAGTGCTCATACTGCACCATTGCACCCAAGCAATTAGAATTGCAATGCTAACAGCATATGATAAGAGGGTACTCACTTGTACGTCTGTAAGTTACATGATTCATACACAGTACCATACCATTTTTTTTAATGATAAGATATTTGATGAATCAAGCATTAAATTCAATACTTTATTCCTGTTACCGTTTTATTTTATTTGCTTAACTCATCAAAATCAAGATTTTATTTAATATAATTATGAATGAGATTGACATAATAGATAAAACAAATCCATTGGTTGATATTTGATGGAGTTGAAATTTGGCATACTTGATTCTGAATAATACAATGGTTGACTTGTTTAAAAAAAATAAAAAAAATCATACAAAAAGTTATTGAACCATGCAAAAAAATCATGTAACTTGCACGTGAGTGCATTCCTTCTAATAAGAACATATTTATATCTTAATCATCATCTCTCCTGAACAAGTACATATATTAAAATTCATAGACCCGTACACACGTGAATTTATAAGTGGATAAGTGTTAGAACTCACTTGCACAAAATCAATTGGCTTGTGCTAGGTGCAACATTCATTAATTCATTTATAAGTCCTTTATATATTTTGTCATTGTTAAGATGTGAGATATTTTTCTTAACGCATCCCCTCAAGTGCAAACGGAATTGACCCAAGGCCTAACATTAATAGGCCGATTGACACTTGTTTACAAATGAATCGGTTAACATCTCTTCTTTAACTTCGGTCCGGATTAGCATCATCAGCAGTCCAATAGATGGAGCTTGAATATGTGACCCAATATCCAGCTCGTTTGGACATGAAGCTCCGGTGCCATATTAAAATTAATGGGTCCATACATATACAGGCTTATAAGTAGATAAATGTTAAAATCCATTTACACAAAACCAATTGGCTTGTTTTAGGTCCAACAACCATTCATAAGTTTTTTATATATTTTGTCATTATTCGATATGAAATATTTTTTCTAACAACATGAAATGTAGATTTTTCACATGCATGGTATACTATATTCACATGCACACACTTGATATGGAAAATCTTCTAATGGTAAATAAACAAACAATTATAATTGAAGTTATCCAAAAAAAAAAATAACCATATTATTTAAATGAATATAACTGAACCAAATTTCATCAACTCCCACTTCTTTAATTCTTATGGGTTGCTAGAACCTAGCCTTATGAACCACAAAAAGCTTGGTATTACAAAACCCAACCCCATAGCTCAAAAGATCAAATATGGGTTAATGACACTATAAGTCATTAAACTTTATATTTTTTTCTAATTTGGTAAAAAAAGATTAATTTAATACAAATAAATTTTAATTTTTTATTACGATAAAGTACAATTTTGAATTTTCCGTCAATAAACTCACCTAAATTATGATGTAACCTTCTAGGAGAGTAATTTTAATCCTAATAAGAGTATATGAGATTCATGCACATAAAAAACATAATTTTCGGTTGACGTATAAACAGTGGGTATCACTATTACTCAAATCAAAAATTGAGATTTTATATATATGTAGACCCCATATATGTTGATTATGATCTAAAATGCCAAATTGATTAGCCATACTATCATTTTGATTGGGTTATCGCTATAAAATTCAAATTCATATTTAACTGCAATAAAAATTAAAGTTTAGTGATTTATTTGCACCAAATCAATCTTTAGTGACAAATAAATAAGTACAAAGTTTAGTGACCTTTGGTGTCATTTATTCACTCATCAAATAGAGGTGATTCTTCTTTATAATAATTAACTTGCAAAAGAGAATTGCATTAAGAAGGTTTCCATCCTAACCTTCCTATGAAATTACAAGCCCAATAAAAATCTTCCGTAGAGACTTCTCCTAAGCCTCATAATTAAGGATTCAAGGAATAAATTGCAAGCATCTTAGTCTACATAATTTATAAGCCTTGAAATTATGTACTTCTGGTCCCTTTTGTTTAGGATTTGAGTGAAAATAGGGTTGTGGTACAAGTTGAAAGAAATATATAGCTACAAAGCAATGGTCAGTGTAGAACAAAACTTTACCTCACAAAAGTTTCAGCCCACTCTTGAGCAGTATGGGCTGTCACATGTGCAAAGTTATGTCGATGTCTCTTCTCTCTTTCTTCACATGGCATAGTCAAAGCTTGACGTATTGAATCAGCAACTTCAGTTATATTCCAAGGGTTCACAAGGATTGCTCCAGCACCTAGAGACTGTGCTGCTCCTGCAAACTAAAATAGAGATACAAAAATTAAAAAGAGGAATAAAGCATCAATTTCTAAAAAAATAAATATATTAGAGAAAAATTGGAACATTGAGGATAAATTTAGAGAAAATAGGTTGAGATGGTTTAGACATGTGAGTAGTTAGCCTAACGATACATCGGTTAAAAGAGTAAACCATATTAAGTTGTATGTTAGGAAAAAAGGCAGAGGTAGACCTAAACTAATTTGGTAGAGAGTAATTAAGGATGATTTAGTTACTCTAAATCTTTCTGCAGATATAGCCTCATGAGCGCTTGGAATAAAAACGAAGAATCCATATGGCCAACCCCAATTAATTTGGAACTAAGGCTTAGTTGAATCGAGTTGCCCTCTCAAGTCCAAAACTTCAAACACAATTGACTTAAACTAGAAGAGAATGTCCTTTTCTTTTTGGCTTTTCATGAAAGGACTTGGTTATCAAACCCAAGACCACGCACCTGAAATTACCTTTCTTTGTAGTTGCTAAACAAACCCCACTAGGAAAGATTATTAGTTTATAAATATAAAAGCAGGAAATACTTATCTCTATCCAATCATAATTATATAAATGTTAACTAATATAAAAGCAACACGCAGACATAAGCTACAATATATTATCTGTAGAACTCTTATTAGGCCATCAGTAATGTAAATCCAAATATTTCCAAGACTAGACAATTTAATTTATGTTTTACTGTTTGTGAGAAACCTCAAATCCAACCCAAGAGTTTAAGTTGATAGGTGGTGAGGCTCATACATTATATCAAACGTTGATATTCCTTGTTATTTTCAATGTGGGATCTTCTAACTCTAACCCCTACTCTTGATACTTGTTATGCTCTTAACTAGTAAGTTACACAATAGACTCAGAGCCGATGACTAAATAGATAATAAATAGCTTATTAGATAATAGATTGCAAGTGTGTCAAGCCTTACTGATACACAGCTATAAGAAGGCCTATGGCTGAATTAGATAACAGATGGCCAATTAGATAATAGATCAGACATATTTCAGGCTCTACTAACACATAACTACAGGATTTACGAAAGAGCACAAAATGTAGTGTAAAATTAGCTCTGATACCATGTGAGAAACCTCGATCCAACCCAAAAGCTCAAGTTGACAGGTGGTAAGACCCAAATATTATACTAAGCTTGATATTCTTTGTTATTTTTCAATAAGGGATCTTTTAACTCTAACACCATTTAAACAATAAAAAGCAAACTGTAAAATCAAAATCCTACACAAGTCAAATCATATGCTACAATTTAAAAACTATACCTTTCAACTCCTGATTTTCTGTTTCTCATGGTGGGTTATAAGTTACAAATTGGAATTTGTAGTTCCTCCATCCTATACATTCATAAAGTTGCAAAGGAAATAAATTTCTTCCATATTTTCAAGTTTACATAATTATGGTTAGTTGCAAGTCAAAGATGAAGTTTGTTGTCTGTTAACTAGTCTGAAGGGAAAAATTCACTTCTTATTAAAACAAAAAAGTGTTGATAAAGCTTCTTAAAGTTGCATTTACACTCATGAGAGCTGTAAAACTTTAAGCAACAAGATGAGATTCATCAAATAGACATAAAACCAACAATTAGATATCCAAAAGATTGCTAGAATGTCGTTCATACACATACATGTAAAGCATGAGGAAAATAACACAGAATCTATAATATCTTCTGTTTAATTCGCAGAATTAGAAAGGGATAAAAACAATAATTGCACACTTTAACTAAATTGTTATTACCTCACTAAGAATGAGCACACCTTTCTTTGAATCTTGGCATGCCACAAACTCATAACTAACAAGATTCATTCCATCCCTTAAAGAAGTTACAAGTGCAACATCTGGACAATACAAAAAAAGAAAGTGAGGAAACATGAAGCATAGGTCAAAAATATAAGGTTTCTTTACATATTTATACAATTATCAACAAACAGATTTATATATGAATACTTAGTGCAGGTAAGAATTGGTGATGGACCTAAAATTTGATTAAAATTGTCCACATTCTCACAATTCTAGTATCCAAAGTTCAAGCAAAACAAGATGATGTAGAACCCAAGTTCTAACACTCAAAATACTTTAATTCAACTAAAAACTAAATATGCATGTAGACACTACAACCTTTCACAGAAAAAAATTGAAAATTGCTAAATTGTCCAACTAAAGTACAAAATACCTAAACAAACTTACTAAAATACAAAATTATTTTATCAAGTTTGCTACTACTTAAAGAAGAAAAACAATCACAACAAGCCCTTATCTCCAAGAAGGCTTAGGATCATAGTTTGGATTCAAGTGACACCAATTGGATGAATATAAACTACATAACCAGAGATGAGAACTTAATTTGTAGTGGGTGAATTGACAATATTTCAATAGAATTGTGGGGCCAATGACTAAGTTAGACACTGTTAGAATCATGGTTGTAATTATGTTTATTATGTTTCTATAACAGTAGCATGTAATTAGGGATTGTGTTTGTTTCCTTAATTAGCTTAGTTTATGTATATATAACCCTAATTATATTGAGTGAATAATCAAGCAATTCAGCTTCAATATTTCTCTTCTTTCTCATTTC
>CANXYC011355607.1:0-10349 GCA_948193065.1 Aleurites moluccanus
TGTGAGTTGTATTTGGAGGTTGAAAAGGAGTTGATATTGTTATTAGAAGTGCTTTGTTGAGTTTTCTATTTGGGCAATGTTAATATTACAGGGGAAACTCTGTCCGATTTTCTGTAAACTTAAAGTGTTTTTGAAAAAAAAAATTATATGTCATAAAATGGTTAAATGAAATGAAACTTGTAATTTGGGTTCTTTGAGGTACCGGTATACATTATTCCTGTACCCTAGGACCGTCATAGCCCTATAGAGTGGGTTGTGACAGGCGCCCCCTCTGGTGGCAGGCCTCTTGCCTATAAGTAGAGGCCTCCCCCTTCATAGTTAGGGGTCCCGGAATCACTTGAAGTTTATTTTTCCTTCTCGGATTTCATATATTCTCCCTCATATACCGATTTCTTCTTATTTCTTTAACTCTCTTTGAGTTTAAAGAATAACCAATTCGAGGCGAGTGGAGCCTACTTTTCTTTAGTTCTCTTTGAGCTAAAGAAGGACCAAATCCGGGGTGTGTGAAGCCTCAAAATTATTTCTAACAAAATCACCCAGTTGATTGGTTTGTTTTATCAGGTAAAAGGCCATCTGATTGTCTTCTCGGGCCTCAAACAATCCCCAGTGGAACTCCGAGCCAGGCTAGTAATTAGACTGCCATCAATCCAGCTAACAATCAAAAGTGGAGCTTCGATCCAGGCGAGCAATCTGACCGTCGCCTTTCCAAATGGCAAAGGAGAAGGTATCGTCCCCTAAACTTTTCTATTATTGATAGAGCGTCAAAATAGGAAAATCTCCTTTATTTTGATAAAGCGTCAAAATAAAGAGTCCAAAGCATGAGAAGTTGGGCATAAAATCAACCCTCCTTTGCAAGAAGGGAGAACTGCGTGGGTTTTGATTCCTATTCAATGGGATACGCAGGCAAGCTATCTAAGAGCTTCAAATCCAAAAAGGTCAAAGCGACCTATTTTCCATTAATTAAATGCTTTATTGATTCTATTATTTGAGGAATATGTGATCGACCTAGAATCCATAAGGGCTAGAGTTGATATCCCATATTTTTTATATTCTTGGATTGTAATAATTTACTTACCGCACTCTAAACTGCTTTACTGCTTTATTTTCATATAAACTTCCCATGCATATATATATATTTCATTCTTTAAACTGTTCATGAAAACGCTTTAAATCAAAGTTAAAATTAGAAGCCAAGTTCAACCGAAAACCTAGTCCCCGAATCCTCTTTGGTTTCAAAAGCTAGTGCACTTATTTTTTTCCCTTGGGATAAGATTGGAGTCAAATTGGGTTTTTACCTCAAATTTTTCCAACAAAAATAACTTAAGGTGGCGACTTCAAAATATCAAAATCATTTTCAAATAATAAGGCGCTAAGGTCATCTCGATGCGTGAGAAATCGTCCCTAAAAAATGAGAGCGCTTCCTGGTCCTCTCGTAATCGCGGAAGAAGGTGCTCGGGCGAGGCCTCACACTACTATTTATTGGTTCATCTATTACTTATCTATTACTAAATTGTAGTCTCGTCTGATTAAATTCACGAGCTACTACTTCTTGATGAGATTGTCATTGTATATTGATATTAATTGACTTGTTTCATGATCTTACTGTTTCCAATGAGATTTGACAGTACTGTCATTCCGACAGGGTAGTGGGTATATACCGTCGGCAATTTGCACATTGTATAATGATATCCTAGCTGGGAAGGGTTAACAGTCCTAACCATAAGACTTGATTAGTCATATGTTTATTGATACATGATGGATACATGTGATATAAGTTTCATGGCCCTTTATCTGTCTTATCCATGCGATATATTTTCCATTAACTTGATTATTGATTCTACAGTCATTAACTGTATTCATATTCTTTATTCAGATATTATTAAGCATATTAATATTCATTGATTATCTGTCTACTGCTTATTGATATTCCAGTCATTTCTTCTGGTTGATGCATATTAGATTCACTGAGTATTTTATACTCATCCTTTCATTGTTTCCCCTTTCTAGGTGCAGAGTAGGAGGCAGAAATCTCAACTTTTAGTTCCCTATGGATTCCTGTAGTATCTATAGTGACAGTGTAATTATATTTAACATTGTATTTTTTATATATTCTATAGTTGCTCTATAGGTTGTAAAATGGCATAGTTAGATTATAATTATGTATATATGACATATTATGGAGTTTAATTAATGTTATGGCATGAGATGATGATAGTTATAGCCAATTGCAAAATAAGTTATAATCAGATTACAGAATGCCAAAATGGAACTTAATTGAGTAATTAATTGATAGTAATTGATTATTGTATGTGATACTGGGTTCTACGGGTGCCGATCGCCTCTGATATCTCTCGCATCCTAGGACCGTCATATTCTGAAATCGGGACGTGACAATATCGGTGTCCAAATTTAATATTTTTCACAATATTTTTTTAAAAATTATTCCAAATAATTTAGAATAAATTAGATCCTACTTACTCTCAGTTGTTCGAAAAAAAACTAGGATTTTTATTTTTTTGACTTCAAAAAATTAAGAAACTACACCAGAAAGTGCATCTTACTGCCAGGAGCAAGGTGGAAGCATCCACTTGCTCATACGCACCACCGATTGAAAGAATCGAGCCTTCAAATTTTCAATGGCTAAAATTTCTTCATGCGTTTGCTTCCATATACGATATTTGAATTAGAGCAAAATTTATGTCAAATAAAAACTTTATTATAGATCTTTCATTTCAAACCAAAATCATAAAAATCAAACAGTTAGATTTTTCAAAATCGCAGTTTGAAATTTTGAAAAAAAAAACTTTTTTTCTCTTTCTTTTCCTTTCTCTCTTTCCTCCTTACCTTCCAACAGACACTCATTTATATATATGTAAAATAATAATAATAATAATAATAAACTCATATATATAATAATAAAAAAAAAATTAAAAATCTAAAAAATATTCCTTATAATATTTTCTTTCTTCTAAATTTAAAGTTTTAATTTATAAAATAATTAAATAACTAAATATAAAATTAATAAAATAATATAAAAATACAATAACAGGGTTTGCTTTTTTTTTTCCATGGTCCCTCAACTTTAGTCTATTTTCATGATCATCCCTCAAATTATATTTTGGTCCCTGAAAATTAAAATATTTTTTATTTTGGTAAAAAAATATTTTATGTATTATCCAAAACTGTTTTAATATGTTAGTTTATGAATGAAATTTTTAGAGAGAGTCCATTAATCTCTAGAAAAGTGTATAATGGTATAAAACACTTTTTGATTAGACAAAAAATAAATCACCATCAGATACATTAGATTATACTTGGACTTGTAAAAAAATTTTAAACAGGGAGGAAGAACTTAGAATCGATTCTATTTTTAGAAATGAACCATTTAATGACAATATAGCTCATGAATATTATGGAGTATATGATATTATATATCATCTAGAAGCACAATATCCTGAATTTACAGAACTACCAATATTAGGATAGGATATTCATCTAATACCAAATAACTCGAGTGACAATTTTGCTAGAAATTATTTACTTTGGAAAAGATTGCACTTCAAGAGAATTAATTTCATTTTAGCTATCCTAAGAGAGATTATTGGTGGACTTATTTAGAAGAAATAAGAAATAGTCCAATACTAGTAATTAAAATTAAAATATAGTTAAGCCAGAAGAAAAGATGAGAGTGTCAGTTCGAATCCTTCAGAATTGACTTCATTACAAAACATCCATAATGAGCATTCTTCTTGAACAGTTGTATGCAAAAGGAAATTTAAGCGATTCACCATAAGGAAAAATGCCTTAATAAAGAAGGAAGGAGAACTGGTGAATGAAAGGCTCAATGTAGTTGAGCGAGAAAAGGTTTTGAAAAAAATCAGTTGGGACTTTCCAAGCCTATTTCTAAAAGAAAGGTCTTGCAATTAAGGAAAGAAAAAGGGTTCCTTTTATTCTTGACCCTGATAAAAGGGCTGCTAATCAAGAAAGTAGCAAAGCAGCATAAGACCTTAGAAAATCATTAGGTCTGGTAGAAAAAACTCATTTACATCTCGATATTGAAATTCCACAAATATCACTCAAAAAATTTTCATAATTACTCCAAATTATTTATATCAATTTATCTTAATTTATATACTTAATTAAAATACAATCCTAATTTATTCTGTAATAACCCTAATTGAAAAGTTAAAATGATTATAGGTAGTTACAAGAAACTAACATCGGTAGTCGATTTTTTTTCATAGATTTTAGAAGGTGCATTGCTTAGAATTAATTAAGGTTAACCTAAGTTAAATAGATTAGCAGTATGAAAAAAATAATTAGAGGATTAAATATAATTAGAAAGAGTGTTAATTAATTAAATCAATTAAAAGATTTAAAAGGAAAACTTAGAAAACCTAGGTTTGAACACCCTTCGGTGTTCGATTTTTAATAAATTCTAAAGCAATTTTTTGTCCAATTTTTCTTCACATACCTAATATTTGATAAATAATGGATGAGTTAAAAATAGAATTGAGTAAAATTGATAAAATTTAAATGATTAAATAGAGAAGTAAAAGAGATAGAAGAATAAGAAAAGAAAAATGACAATTTTGTAAATTTTAAGAATTAGTCAAAATTTGATCAATAATTAAAATAATTAAATAAATAAATAATGACGAAATGGACTAGGTGGATGGCCAAGTGGAGGGATCTCCACCAAATTAATTTGATTTATTTCATCCAAAATAATAAAGACACAATCAAGGCTAAATTAATTTCCTTTTCATTTTTTGTTCAAATTTTCTTTTCCTAAATTCTAATTGGTTATTAATTATTATAAATAAACAATTAGATAAAATTATCACCATCTTCTTCTTCCTCTTCCCTTGGCTTAAAATTTCTCCATAAAATTCTCCAAAATTTTGCTTCGTCTCACTCATTCAAACCATTCTCCATCTTCATCAATTTTCATACCTCCATCTCCAAAGCTTCTTTTCTTCATCAAATTTGTAGATAGTTAAAATAAATTTTTCAAAAGGTTTCAAGAGGTAAAATCTTTAACTAGTTCTATAATATAATTTAATAAGTTTTAATATTCATTTATGAGGTTTAATTAGTGAAAGAAAGTAGGATTAGAAATAAATCTTTGGAAATTCAGATTTTCCTGTGACATGACAGAATATTGGGACTGAGTTTTTATACTCTTAAAGTTGGAATTTGAAGATTATTAAAATATAAAAGTTGTAGATTTAATGTCTAGATTAATTATATCTAAAAATTTTTTGTCAAATTCTAACTTTATAGAGAGATATAGACCACTAAATATGGATGACTCGGATTAGGGTTTATACTGAGAGACCCTACTGAATTTTGTAATTTTGAGGATATTAAAGTCTGATTCAGGAGAAACTCAAAACATAAAAAATCTTTCTCTGCGTCTTAGCTAAAATTTTGTGTAAACAGAACTGCATTTGAATTTCTACATAATGAGTTACAAGTGAAAAAGTTGAGATTGCTCGTATAAGAATTGCAGGGTAGATTGCAGGATGCAGGGCTGAATTTGAAATTCTACTATAAATTTTATAAAGTATAAAAAAATCTGATTTTTGGATATATTAGAGCCTGAGATGTATAGTTTAATTAGGAAAAATAATTAGAGCAATTGGATAAGTATAGAGGGAGATATGACTGAGAGAACCAAGACTACCAGTAGGTTGAAAGTTGAAATTAACCCTAAGAATTGGGAATTTTAGGGAAATTGATTAATTAGAGTTTTAATTAGTGTAAGTTCTTATCGAATTGACACTAATTTATATTTAATTGTATGTATAGCATCTAAAGGAGATGACAAAGAGGTTCATGATTATCTCTTTTATCTTTGTTGAGTAGAGAAGGAAGATCGATTTTGGATTTTTTGCTTTTAGAGATGAGTAATATACATACTATTTTGCTTGGCATTGCCTTCAAATTAAATTATTGAAATTTCCATGAAATTTCATAGTTGACCAAAAATACTAATTGAATAATCCATGATTAATTTCATGCTCTTTATAATCCCAGATGATTCCTTTTAAATAAATTTGCATGATTGGCCTAATGTTTCATATATTGAACCCTTGGAAGTGCTTAAGTTAATTTTGATACCTCATGATTAAGAACTACATATATGGCATTAATGAAATGACAAAAGTTTTAATGACATTATGCACAGTGGTTTAATGATCCTAGCTAAGAGGGGGGTTAAGGTCCTAGCCATGTGGTCTGATCAACTGTTTGGGAAAATAACATGCTACCGGATTGTAGCCTCTGCTTAAATGATCAATAATGATTTTGTCATTTTATGATATGATATGCTATGAATTTTTGATGCCAATGTGGAATCGAACCCATATGTTAAATGACTTCAATTTTATGAATCTTTAACTGATTAATGATCATATTATTATTGTACATTTTATGTTATCATTATCCTCTTTATGAGCAATTCCCTCACATAGCCTCACAAGTAAGATAATATGTATATTACTTATTGAGATTAAATTCTCACCTCTCGTAGTTTAATATTTTTAGGTCTGTAGGAGATAGTGGTGGTTCCAACCTATCTTTTCCATCCGAGCTTGGAACCGACAATATCTATGTAACTGCCTCTACTATGAAGAATTTTTTTTTTTTTTTTTTTTTTTGTTAATCTATAGTTGCTCCATGATTATGACGGTAATGTGAGTTATGTATAACTACTATGTTTACGACTCAGTTAATATTAATATGAATATGAAGTATCTGAACTTTAATTAAATTGATGCATAATTAATTGATACTGTTATGGTAATTGAAGTAGGGAATTATAATATGAAAAATGGAAGTCGAGGGTATAAGGTAGAATTTTAGAAGTATTGGTTTCCTTGCAAGTTCTGTAAATTTGTATAAATTAAATAAATCGAGAACTAGTGATGTTATATTTACAAAGAAAACTCTGGCGAATTTTTTTATTAAAAATTGAATAAATAATTTATAGGTCAATAATTTGTAAGTTATGATGATTTCTATGGGAATCGGTAGCCTTAAGCTAACCCTTTCCCTAGGATCGTCATATCCCGAAGTGGGGATGTGACAAAGTTGGCATCATAGTATAAATTAATTAAATAAAATATATGTCATTGAAGATAAGTCAATCATGGAGCGTAGGATTTTTCCTTATCGTCATTTGATGTTATTCGTTATGTGTGTTATTTTGCGTTTCCTTAAATTAATAATCTTGTAGTTTTCTGTTTTTAGTGAATATGCTGCCTAGACGACATGGAGAGGAATTGGCCTCTAATGTTGCTCCTAATAGGGAGGAGGTTGTTGAGCAACCGCAGGCTAGAAGAAGAACAAATGAAGAGAGGTTGGCAGAACACGTGGAATTTCTTATTAGAGAAATTCGAGAATTAAGGAGGGAAATGGAAGAATTGAGGAAAGCCAAGCATGAGCCACCTCTAGTAGTGATTTCACTACCAGCACCTGCTCCTCCACCTATTCATGTTCCACCACCAGTTCCTCAGGGTGATTTAGTTCCTCAATAGGCAACTAAAAGAGTGATTGATAATGGGGGAGTTAAAGTGTTTACTTTTCTCAAGATGGGTCTGCCATAATTCAAAGGGAAGCACAGTGATGAACCTAGTGAATTTTTGGAAGAAGTTGAGAAGGTTATTAGAAGATTGCCCTATTATGTTGCTAGGGACATTAAATTGGTGGGTTTATTATTAAAGAGAAATGTTTGGTCATGGTTCAAGCAGATAAGGCAGTTCAAATGGAAGAAAAATATAAAGATGAAAGAGTTGAAAGGGAGCAGAAGAGGAAGGGTACCTTTTGAGGGCAAAGCAGCAGAAATAAAAGGAATAGCAACAGTTATCAGTCTAGTCCCTCTGATATGGGTACTAGGCTAATTCAGAGACTAGTTGAGAGTAGTATTTTTCTAAATATTTCAATATTGGTGTCCAAATTTAATATTTTTTATAATATTTTTTTCAAAATTATTCCAAATAATTTATAATAAATTTTAGAATAAATTAGATCCTACTAACTCTCAGTTGTTCGAAAAAAAACCAGGATTTTTATTTTTTGGTTTTGAAAAATTATGAAACTACACCAGGAAATACATCTTATTGCCAGGAGCAAGGTGGTAGCATCCACTTGCTCATACGCACCACCAATTGAAAGAATAGAACCTTCAAATTTTCGATGGCTAAAATTTATTCATGTGATTGCTTCCATATACGATATTTTAATTGGAGCAAGATTAATGTCAAATGAAAACTCTATTATAGATCTTTCATTTCAAACCAAAATCATAAAAATCAAACAGTTAGATTTTTCAAAATCGCAGTTTGAAATTTTGAAAAAAACTTTCTCTCTTTCCTCCCCACCATCCATCACACACTCATATATAATAATAATAATAATAATAATAAAATTTAAAAATCTAAAGAATATTCCTCATAATATTTTCTTTCTTCTAAATTTAAAGTTTTAATTTATAAAATAATTAAATAATTAAATAACTAAATATAAAATTAATAAAATAATATAAAAATACAATAATAGTGTTTTTTTTTTCATAGTCCCTCAACTTTAGTCTATTTTCATGAACGTCCCTCAAATTATATTTTGGTCCCTGAAAATTAAAATATTTTTTATTTTGGTCAAAAAATGTTTTAATGTGTTATCCAAAATTATTTTAATGTGTTAGTTTATGGATAAAATTTTTAAAGGGAGTCTATTAATCTCTAGAATAGTGTATAATGGTGTAAAATACTTTTTGATTAGACAAAGAAGAAATCACCAGCAGATACATTAGATCATACTTGACCTTGTGGAAAAATTTTAGATAGGGATGAAGAACTTAGAATCGATTCTATTTTTAGAAATGCAACATTTAATGACAATATAGCTCATGAATATTATGGAGTATATGATATTATAGATCATCTAGAAGGACAATATTCTAAATTTATAGAACTATCAATATTAGGACAAGATATTCCTCTAATACCAAATAACTAGAGCAATAATTTTGCTAGAAATTATTTACTTTGGAAAAGATTGTACTTCAAGAGAATTGACTTCATTTTAGCTATCCTATGAGAGATTATTGGTGGACTTATTTAGAAGAAATAAGAAATAGTCCAGTATTAGTAATTAAAATTAAAACTTGGGTAAACCAAAAGAAAAGATGAGAGTGTCAGTTCGAATCCTTCAGGATTGACTTCATTACAAAACATTCATAATGAGCCTTCTCCTTGAACAGTTGCATGCAAAAGGAAATTTAAGCGATTCACCATAACAAAGAAAGTAGGAAAACTGATGAATGAAAGGATCAATGCAGTTGAGTGAGAAAAGGCTTTGAAAAAACCAGTTGGGACTTTCCAAGCCTATTTCTAAAAGAGAGGTCTTGCAATTAAGGAAAGAAAAATGGTTGCTTTTACTCTTGACCCTGATAAAAGGGTTGTTATTCAAGAAAGTAGCAAAGTAGAATAAGACCTTAGAAAATCATTAGGTCTAGTAGAAGAAACTCCTTTACATTTAGATGATAGAACTTTTAATGAGCTTCTTGCTACAAAAAGGGAAGAGTACAAGCCTAACTATTCCCATAGGACAAAAACAGTACTTATACCTGGGGATTATTCATTACGGTCTATCATTAGTCTGATAGCTTTTCTAAATTTAGACTGTGAAAAGCATGTGTCTGAAAGAATAGATGTGTGGATTACCATGATTAGATTTATAACCAAAGCAGGTAGTTACTCAACGGAGGCCACTACGAATTATGCAAAGCTACTATGGTTGGCAATGCTAAAAAATTTAGGGATCAACTAGTCATACAGACCTCCATCATAGATGAAATTAGAAAAGAAATTCATGTAGATGAGGTTCTAGCTATCATCGTAGATGTCACGACCTATCTCGGAAGTCATGACGGTCCTAGGATACGGGTGATACATAAGCGACCAGTACCGCGTAGAACCCAATAATTAATCTATATGACATGCATCAAATAGATAACATTCAAAATAAATCTAAATTTGCTGAAGAAAATTCGACAACACCTCCTCTAAAATTGGACTATGCCTAAGAAATCAAAACATACAAATAGCACTTCTATAATATTTCATCTTATCTCAGACACCAGGATCCCTCTGGATCTCCACACAATCTCAATATCTCCATCAACATATATATAACATACACCACAATCATATATGACTATACAAACATTTATTATACTCAATTTATGAAAATATATACATGCAAACTGAACATTATCTACATGCCATAATCTAGCTACAGTACCATGGAACGATTCTACTTATTGTCTATTACATTATTTA
>CANXYC011355925.1:0-70552 GCA_948193065.1 Aleurites moluccanus
ACATCAATAGCAGACCTGTAAAGAAACTGAGCTGGACTGTAAGGTGTCCGATCCACAGAATACACAGCTGAGAAAATAACATCAATATTGCAAGCCAAACATAACCGATCTGATGAGTTTTTCCGACAATCTTCGCGATCAAGCCTACCACTTGTTGATTGTGATTCTGCAATTGGTCAATCTGGAAAATAGCTGAGTCAGTTAGTAGTTTCATGATTTTAGGAAATAAAATAGCTAGAAATCAGCTTTAGTTTATCTTTTTATTATGTAGCCGTTGGTAGCTTCCCTATTTATTCTGAGTTACATCTGATGTAATTATTCATTCTAGCAATAGAGAATCTCTCCTCAATATGTGTTTTTTGAGCTTCTGATTTTCTGTTTATTAAAGTTATTGTTGTTTGCTTGATTCTTCTTTAATTTTGTGCCTTTGAATTCACTTTCAGTGGCTCATATCTCCAACACTAATAAGTTAACGAAGAAGACTAGCTCTCAAGTGCAGCATCTTGTTGATTCGCTAAGAATTTGTCTGTCGCCACCGGAGCCAAATCCAAAGAAGAGATGCAGTAGTCTTTCTATACCTACTGTTACACATCTCCACCAAGCAGGAGTCAAGTTCAAATTAAGTTCAAGTACATGCTTACTTGACATAAAATTCAAGAATGGTATTTTGAAAATTCCAAAATGGAAAATATCTGATGACACTGAGATTATATTTAGAAATATCCAGGCTTTTGAGCAGTGTCATGGCTCTGATTATTATTTTGGTGACTATATTTATGTCATGGATCTCCTTATCAACAGTCCAGAGGATGTCGAACTGCTGGTTCAAAATAAAATTATAGAAAATTGGATACAGGATAGTCAAGCTGTAGCAACTGTATTCAACAACTTGGGTAAACAAAATCTTATAAATTTGGATTTCTACTTTTCTGATCTAATTAAAGATCTTAATGCATACTGCAATATCCGAAGGCACAAGTGAAAGGCAACACTGAAGCAGAAATATTTCAATAATCCATGGACAATCATATCTGTTATAGCAGCAATTTTTCTCCTAATCCTCACTGTTCTCCAATCAGTATGTTCCATTCTTCAAGTAGTGTAGTTTCTATTATTATGCTCCTGATTTTAATTTTCTGTGTACTTAAAATAAATGACTATATCTGTGTGTAGTCATGTTTTGTTCTTCTCTATTGTGTTTGTGTCCAATTGATGTATAAAAAATTAATGAGGATTAATGAATGTTGTGAAGAATTAATGTCAAAATAAAACTTTTGCAATGGCCTAAATTGCATACATTCTCAAATATCTTGTTGTATCACTATTAAAAATTTCAATATCTCAATTAAATTTAAATTAACTTAAAATAATAAATCAAAATCTTAATTTAAAATTTACATTAAGTAAAATAAATAATGAAATTTTTAAATAATTTTATAATTTAAAAAATTTATTAATTATATTATTTAGCATTTAACTTTTTTAGTTTACCAAACACACATTATTAATGTAGCTAACACTTTATCTATAAATTAACCCTACGATTATGCTGCACTTGAACATATCCATCACCATTTTTTTTTTCTCGAGCGTGTCACGCCAGAGTATGCTTGTTTTGCCATTTAACTAAACATAAAGGGGTAATATGGTTCATTATTGAGTCCAAGCCTAGATGTGCATTTGGTATTGGGTTTAAGAATTTTTTTTTAATAAATAATTTTTGGATTTTATAGAGTTAAGAAATTATAGTTTTGGATTAATTTTTAATTTTTTTCAAATTATGATTTATCAAAAATAAAAAATAATTTAAAACACAGTTTTTAAAAATAATCACAACTCGATTCCAAACAAACACTGAATTATATAAAAGGATTAAGAAATATTGTTGAGAAAAATCAATATCGAAATAAACTTTAGCAAAGGCTAAAGATACTAACATTCTCAACTATTTAATCTTTTTCTAAAATGTCTTATAACAGACGGCCTTTATAAATATACATCATAAAATATAATTGTCTCAAATAATTAATATTTTACTAAATATACATGCTCATGGTTTATCCAATAAATTTTCTATATATTTTATTGATAATGATATAAAATGACTTCTTGATATCTAGGTATATATACTAGCAAGTCATTTAATTTTATTTGACTTTTTTTTAAATTACAAGTATTACGAATTAATTTTTATGTATTATATTAAGTTCATCTGCATAATTCGATTAAAAGTATATCATTGATATTAAAATTAAAAAAAATTATAAATGAATAAAAATTCGTTTATAATCTGACTCTAAATGCTTCAGCCCAAAAAAAGTTTGAAACTTGATCTATAAAATCCTCATTTTTATTCTATTTTCTATATCTACAAGTCATGCTCAACGTGGTAGTTAAAAATGAATTTATGCTCTCAGACTTGTTAAATAGATTCAAACAAGAGAGAAGTCTAATAGGAAGCCAAAATACCAAAAGACTAATTAAAGAAGACCGAAGCATCACAAAGAAATTTTGTGGGTATCTATTAAGATTGGGAATGTGATTGATGTAAAACTCTAAGCTCACACACCTAAAATAATTTAGTTCCCATTTGATTTAATTGTTTGTAACAACTGTTGTTGATATCTATTAGTTAGTAACTGATAACTGATAACTGATAGCTGATAGATAGTAGCTATTATCTAATAGTTAATTGTTACAATTGTTTAGTAAAATTATTATTAACAGTTAGCTATTGATATGTTTAATGACCATTAAAAATAAATATTAATATTTATTTTTTCATTTAAATATTAATTTTGAAGATTTATTTAGTTTTTTTACTTAAATAAATAAGAGTTTTTTCGAAAAAACTCTAATTTGAATTTTTTTAGAAAAAACTCTAAATAATAGCTGTTTCACTATTTGAAAACTAACAATTATATATATATATAAAATCAAACAATTTGATATAATTTTTGAGAATTAAAAAGTTAAAAGCTGTTTAAAAAAATTTACTAAATACCCACTTAGGCCCTGTTTGGTTTAGTTGTTAGCTGGTAGCTAATAACTGGTAACTGTTATATAATAGCTTATTATTGCAGGTGTTTAATGACACTAAGAATAAATATTAATATTTATTTTTTATTTAAATATTATTTTTAGAAGATATTTTAGTATTTTTAATTAAAAAATAGGAGCTTTTTAAAAAATTTCTGATTTAAAACTTTTGCAATTAACAGCTGTTTAACTATCTAATCACAATTTAACAGCTAACAATTGTCAATGATCAAACACTATGGTGCAACTGTTGAAAATAAAAAAATTAACAATTGTATTAAAAATTTTTACTAAACACTCACTTAGACTTTTTCTTCTTCTTTTTAAGCAATTCATTCTTTTAATTTATTTTTTATTTATGTAATTAAGTGAAAATAATGAAAATAATTTTTTATTATTTGAAAAATAGTAGAAACTATTATTTTACTTTTTTTGAACAAAAATTGGATTGAGTTGAACGAAAGTAAAAACTAGGTTGAAATTGGGTCCAAAAACATATAAGGAACCCGATTGAACATCCTAAAAAGCACAAAGGTGTTGATCCCTGATATCTAAAAGTTTGAAGGCTAACCTTGTAAATGAGATCCGGAAGCGACTCGCCAGAGAAGTATATAAATTACGCTACGCTTTTGGGAAGGAATATAAACTACATCACTGATGCTTCCCATACCTAACATTTTACTCTTGTCTACAGATTTCATGTTATAATTTTATACATTCTGGTTGATGATGCTGGCCTTAATTCTCTTCTCTGAGTATCCTGGATTGAAAGCCATAAATCCAGCGTATGCATTGCCTGTTGATGTTCTTCGGTAGATGACCATCATTTGATTTTCAATATAGGAATGGGTTCAACACTAGTTAGTTTATGTTCTTTGGTAGATGACCATCATTTGATTTTCATTATAGTGATGGGTTCAACACTAGTTACCCCAATTTCTTTAATAATTATTATTCTTAAATGTTGTGATGAATTTTTCCCTTGTAAATTTGTTTTGATCCGGTGAAATCCAACTAGGAATTTATTATAATTGATTATTCAAAAACTTGGTGGTGAAATTTTGGAGAACAAAATTTGTCTAATTATGAGAGGTGTACTATATTCACATGTACAAATTTATTTATTTATTTTTTCTTTTTCATACGAGTGAATCTCATCATCATTATCATTAATATTGTATCCAAGTCTAAATGATGTAAAAGGACTGACAAATGTTGAGAAAAATCAATTTCAAAATAAACTTTAGAAGCCTTATAAGAGAATATTTTTATATATAAATATACACCATAAATTATATATATAGTTGTCTCAAATATTTAATCTTTTACTAAAATGCCATAAATCTCTTTACGCACAGAAACAGAAAGAAGACTACTGTGATAATGTAAAAGACAAATACAACCAACCAATAAATGTTATTTCATATAAAAATATTTGAATTACTTAATTTGAGATCTCAAGCTTGAATCTTAAAAATATAAAGAATTTAATTGAAAGTGCTCTTTGTTAAAAAATTTGATAAAAATACAGCAACTCAAATATCGAACGAGGAAGGATTAAGAAAAAAAAAAAAAAGACAAATACAACCAGATAAATGTAAAGACAAATACAAAGCAGTTATAAGATTTAAAAAACGTGAGGGAACAAGTCAACTTCTGCAGACTTCGTCATTTTATATATTTTATTGAAATAATATAAAATGTCTTGTCAACCAGTCATTTTATATAGTAATTATATAATATATATGTTATTGCAATAATACAAAATGAAATGTATCTACCAGTCATTTTATATCAATTTTATATATTTCATTGCAATAATATAAAATGACTTGTTGTTAACCAGTCATTTTATATTAATTTTATATCTTTTATTGCAATAATATAAAACGACGTGTTAGCAATCAGTCATTTTATATTAATTTCATATATTTTATTGCAATAATATAAAATGACTTATTGATATTGGTATAATATTATGAGATTAATTTTTGCGCATTTGATCTTTCATATTAAAACGGGTAGATCTTTTATATTAAAACTGTTAGAATTAATAAGACATTGAAAGTAATTTATGATTGAGTGGGTGTTAAATTAGTATAAATTGATTGATTTGTATAAATGAATGTGTTTTTCCGTCCGTATATTAATAGGACCTGACACATATACGATTTATTATTTATTAGACCATCTGTTATTTATTCGGTCTACACTTCAATTTATATATATATTTTTTTGTGTGTTAGTAGGTTCTACCAACTTAGTGCATGAACAATCTGTTATTTAATTGATTATTTATTATTTATTTAGTCATCCGTCTCTTAGTCTGTTATATTATATGCTCGTTAAAAATTTAGAACGTATCAAAATGAAATATTAAATATAATATAAATTAATTAATTTTATATAAATGTATATTAATATTTATCTATTTATAAGTCCATAGGCGTATAGGCATACAAAATTTAACAAAAATTAAAAATTTTAAAATAAATAAAATTATTCTCACTCTACAAATTAAACCTTAAATTTTAAAAAATAATAATGAATAGGATCAATAATTATTGGACATTTTAGATCTACAAGTCATGCTCTAGTGAGAATTATATATACATAAGGCAGGTTAGGCATAAATCTAAACTCTCATACTTTTTAAGTAGATTTAAACAAGACCGAAGTCTACAAGAACCCAAACTACCAGAAACCAAAAGAAGACCGAAGCTGCCCCCAAAGACGATTAAACAGGTTTTATACTCTTCTCCCTTATATGTTTCATTTTTTTTTTTTTTAATTTTTCAGCAAAGACTGTAATTAAGGGTTAAAATGGAAAAAAGAAGAAGAAAAAGAATACATCTAACACATTGTTGTTGTATTGTCCTTTAACGTGAAATTTTGTACAATTCTTGAATTAAGAAGTAATGTACTTAGATAATTTTCCCTCGAAAAAAAAAAAAAAAGTTACTTAATAATTAAACTATTAACTCAAGTTCTTATATATGAAAAATAAAAATATTTGATTATACTATAAACTAGACTATATAATAATGTTAATCCGTTGGGGCAACTGTCCCTACTTTTACTCATTTTCATATCTATTAATGTTAATCCAGCAGTTGAGTTGTTTTGTTTAGAATATGGAAATTGCGGGAACATCATCAAAGAAGCAAGAGGTGGAAAACAGCGACCACCAATTTTTAGTTGATATTGGCGATTTGGAAGAGTGTATGGAAAGGGAATTGGAAACATTGCGTTTGCATCGTTTATCATATCAATGTTGTATACATGAAGTCCCTGGGCAATTATTTGAGTTGAATGAAAAAGCCTACACTCCTCGAGCAGTCTCCATTGGCCCTCTTCACCATGGCAAAAAAGAACTAAAAGCAATGGAGGAACATAAAAGAAGGTATCTTATTGATTTTCTTCAAAGAAATAAATTAACCTTGCAGGATCTCATCAAAGCTACCGAGGAATATGAAACAAGATTGAGAGAAAGTTATGATGAAATCATCGATATTCCAAGAAAGGAGTTCATAAAACTAATGATAGTGGACACTGCTTTCTTAATTGAATACTTCCTTAAATTTTATTTTGGTTACAAAAGTAATGATCGTGTATTGGGTAATCGAAAGATGGCAAGCAACATACGGTTTGATATATTGATGCTTGAAAACCAGGTTCCTTTCTTCTTCATTGACCACCTTTTTAATCTATCTAAAAATAATACAGCATCAACGTTTGATGATGTCATCCTTCTTGTTCTGATGTTTTTAGCAATTCAACTGCCATCCATAAAAGATAATATGATATTGAAGAACACTAATTTCCAAGAGCAACATCTTGTTGATTTGCTAAGATATTATATGTTGCCATCAGAGCCAAATCAAAAGAAGCAATATAGTAGTCTTTCTACACCTACAGTTACACATCTTCACCAAGCAGGAGTCAAGTTCAAATCAGATTCAAGTAAATGCTTATTTGACATAGAATTCAAGAATGGTATTTTGGAAATTCCAAAATGGAAAATAACTGATTGCACTGAGATTTTATTTAGAAATATCCAGGCTTTTGAGCACTGCAGTGGGGATAATAGTTATTTTGGTGACTATATTACTATCATGGATCGCCTTATCGACAGTCAAGAGGATGTCGAAGTGCTGGTTCAAAATGAAATTATAGAAAATTGGTTGCAGGATAGCCAAGCTGTAGCAACTTTTGTCAACAACTTGGGTAAACATAATATGTAGGTAAGAATTTCTATTTTTCTGGTCTCTGTGAAGATCTAAATGAATACTGCAAAATCCCAAGGCACAAGTTGAAGGCAACATTGAAGCAGAAATATTTCAATAATCCATGGACTATCATATCTGTTATAGCAGCAAGTTTTCTCCTAATCCTCACTGTTCTCCAATCAGTATGTTCCATTCTTCAAGTAATCTAGTTTCTATAATTATGCTTCTGATACATAACCTTTGAAGTCGATTAAAAACTAGGTTATTTGTTTATCCAAATTAAATGATCAAAGAGGAGATGTGTAAAATAGATGAATTTTCTTTTTAATTAATTAACAAATATTGGATTTTTTTTATATAGTTGAAAACCCTTATTAGTGAGTTTAATTGTGTGGTTAAGAAGGAAAAAAAAAATTCAATTGTGTCTAACGCAGTTTATACCCTGCAATAATAATAATAATAATTAAAAAGAAGTCTTATGGAATAGTAAGTGGAGTAATTAATAACATCAACTACGCATCACAAAAGAAAATCTTAAACCCAAGATTTTTTCACAAAACTTCTAAATATAATATATATACAAAATAAACAATAACTTTTTTTTTTTTATATATAGTTTTGAATTATGATGCTCTATGTTATTTTGAAAATTGCGAATCCCCATGTCGAACAACAAACTAGACTATATAAATAATTCTTGGAAAATCCTAATACAATATAAATAATAATATATAAAAAAATTCAAAATTCTGTGTTATTTTTTAATTTTATTCAAAAATTTAAATTTTACCAGTCTTGTTAATTTATAAAATTGGTTACAATTATTGTTAACTCTCAAAATTGAAAGGTCTAGTGATAAAAAAAAATATCAAAATTTTGAATCATTTTTCAATTTTACTTTAAACTTTAAATTTTATAATACAAGTTCAGATTAATTATATTCATTTATATAAATTATCTTTCTTATTTAAATACTTATGTAAATAAATTGTAAATTAGAATTTATAACATATAAATTTACTGTTTAAAGTAGTGTAGTTTTCTGCTGTGTGGATGCCCTTCCTATTACGGGGTCTTTGCATCACGTTGACAAGGACCTGCTTGGATGGTGGTTATATGAGCGGCAAGTCATATCTGGAGATCTAAATGGCAGCCTCGAGAAACTTCCTGATGTTTATTTCTGTCAGATATGAGCTACTTTCTATGAAAATTTTAATAGATTATTCCAGTTATGATTACATTAAATAACTTCAGGTTTGCTGCTCTTGGTGGGTTGTTTCTAGCTTGATTATGATTGATAAAATTCATTGGATTAATAAGGACAAACTTGTTAATTATATCTTAAACTGTCAGGTTATTGCCAACCTTTTGGACTATTTTAACCTCATGATGTTCATAATATTGGCATTTTTTTTATTTCTGAAATGGTAGTTAAAGACTTTTGCTAAAAATGTGTTCAAATTTGCAGGACACAGAGTGGTAGAAGACTCCGCCCGATTAGTATGAAAGGTGTTTGATTCATTTTTTTCCCACCAATTTCCTTTCTAGAATTTGAGAAACCATGTGGATAATAGATCTTGTCTTCTTTCCCAAGATGGATGAGTTTGTTGTGAACTTTGGGATTATTTTTCTTTAACTATTTTGTGTTTGTTTCCAGCGTGCGAAAAAGTTGAAAGCAAAGTAACAACCACTTACAATGAAGTCAGTTGATTTCTAAAGTCATTCTTTCATTTTCTTTTATACTTAATAATGCTGAATTTCTTTTCGTGAATACTTATTTCTTAAGCAGATGGTTTACTTATTTTAGTATATTGCTTTAGTTTCCTATTGAATTAGTGTCCATATAAAAAAAAATGTGATTTCTGTTTTTTTAGGGATGGTATTGGTTTGATTTTATCGATTTGAAATTTTTTTATTAAAATAAACCAATTTTTTTTTTTAAAGATTTTCAAATTAAATCAATTATCGATTTAATTCGGTTGATAGCTTTCGATTTGTTGACTTTAAAACAAAGATTTTTTTTTTTATAAATAATTATTATTTTATTATAAATTTGGAGAAAAAATATCGAAAAAATTTTATACATATGTGTGTGATAAAAAAAATTCTAAAATATTTCAATGTACAACACAAAATTTATCTGTTTAATTAATTAACACACCCAAAACTTATTCATTTTTTTTTAAGAATTAAATTTTATTTATTTATTTTTAGTTATTTTTATGAATTGTCATTTTCTTAAATTTTAAATTAATGTTTGTTTTAAAAAAAATATATGGATGTATATAAAATAAAATAAAATAAAATATATATAATTGAAATAATAATCAAAAGCAATAATAAATTAAAGCAGTAAATTCATTAAGTATGTATTTTGGATAATCAATCATGAGTTGAAATTATAAAAAAATAAATTGACGAAATCTAAATTTTAGGCTTGTTAAAAATTATTTTTCTAAACTCATAATTTATTTGTTTGAAATTTATAATTTTGTTTTAGTTTTAAATTTAACAATCAATTTTAATATTGTCTAAATAATATAGAAATATTTAATTTTAATATTTGATCACGTTTTTTTATGAATCACGACATTTACTCATAATATTATTTATATGAATAATTCGTACACTTACGAAATATCCAATAAAAGAAGACCAATTTCATCTTTTTATCTTTTAATTAATATATTTTTTCTTAAAATTATTTTTCTTCTATATGTCCCTATCTGTGATGATTAATCACAAATTAATTTCCGCGCATCAAACAAAATTAATTTATATAAATTTTTTCACTTCTATTATTTAACACTTAATTTTTAATTTTATCAAACACATTATTATTTATTAGTCTAATACATCAGCTGTAGATTAACCCTATCATTACATATATATGCTGGACTTGGACCTCCCATTACCATGTTTGTTTCTCCATTGTGTTACTTTACAATGGACGTGGTGCCATTAACTAAACATAAAGGGGTAATATGCAGAAAGATGAACAAATGAATATACTTCATAAACTATATATAAATCATTATTTGTGTCCAAGTCTAAATGATGGAAAAGGATTAATAAATGTTGAGAAGAACCAATTTCAAAATAAACTTTAGAAGCCTAATAATAAGAGAAGGCCTTTTCATATAAATATACATCATAAACTATATATATAGTTGTCTCAAATATTTAAAGTTTTACTAAAATGCCCTAGAGGATAACACTCTCTCACACAGGAAAAGAAAGAATACTGTGATATGTTATATGTAAAAGACAAGACTGCAAGACAACTACAAGCAATTATAAGAATTAAAAAACATGAGTGAACAAATCAACTTCAGCCGACCTATTCATTCTATCTATTGCTTATATATGCACAAATATAAAATGCATAATATCGGGGATTAGTTTTCGCGCATCAATCGTTCACGTTAGAACTAAAAAATTCTTAAATAAAAAAAAAATATTTATAATCAGATAAATTTACACATTAAAAAAATTAATGAATATAATTAATAAAATTTTCATTTTATTTAACTATCATATACCTAATGATTTAAAAAAAAAAAAAAAAAAATTAGACAAGCCAACTTCGACGGACTTGGTCATTTTATATATTTTATTATAATATAATATAAAACATCTTGTCATCGCATATATATATATATTGCAATTGTATGAAATGACTTGTTATCAACCACTCATTTTATATTAATTTTATGTATTTTCTTGCAAAAACATAAAATGACTTGTTATTAACCAGTCATTGTATATCAGTTTTATATATTTTATTGCAATAATACATAATGACTTGTTATCAACAAGTCATTTAGTTAAATTTTTAATAATGAACTCTGAGAATAGATTAAAGGAATAGGATTAGATTTTTAAGATGGATTTAAAATCTAATCATAACTAAAAGTTAAAATTAATTATTAGTTAATTATAAATTAAAATCATATATATTCTTTATAATTTCATTATATTTTTAATATAAAATTTATTTTATATCTCAATACTCTTCTCAAGTGACAGTTGAATTTATCCAGTTATCAGTTGACAATAGTTTAATAGTTATAAGTTCACATATAATTTAATAGTTTGATAAATTACCAGCTTATAAATAATTGTAAATATTAGAGAATTTGATCGTAACTATTAATGGATCTCAGTCCAACAAATCATAACAAAAATTCCCTCTGATACCATATTAAATTTTCGACAATAAGTCTAAGAGTAAATGGGAGAATATTAGGTTCACAAGAAATATGATTAGACTCTAGGATGGACTAAGATCTAATCGTAGCTAAAAGTTAAAACGGATTATTAGTTAATTATACCTTAAATCCATATATACTCTTTATAATTATATTATATTTCTAATGTGATATTTATTTTATATCTCAATACTATTTTGTAGTTTCAAATAAATTAAGTAATTAGTAATTGAAATTTAATATTTACTAATAATTGAAATTTAATGAGTCCCAGTCTAACTGATAGTATTTACTGATATTGGTGGATACCAGCCCAACAAATCATAAAAGAACCCGCTTTGATATTATCTTACATTTTTTATAATGAGCCCAAAAAGTATATGAGAGGAAGTTAAATCAACAAGAAATAAGACTTTTAAGATCGATTTAAAATTTAATCATAGCTAAAAGTTAAAATTAGTCATTAATTAATTATATCTTAAACTTATACATACTCTTTATAATTTTATTATATTTTCAATATGTGATTTATTTTATATTTCAACGCATTTTATATTAATTTCATATATTTTATTGCAATAATATAAAATGACTTGTTGCTATTGGTATAGAATTATGAATAAGTTTTCGCTGGTTAGATCCTTCGAGTTGGAATTAAAAATTTTTTAAATAAAAAAATATTAATAGTCTGACCTTAACTTAAAAAAAATAAAATAATGAATACCATACCTAAAGCGAAACTAATCAAAATGATTAAATTAAACTAAACTGAAATTGATAATTTCAAAATTATTTAGTTTTGTTTCAGGTTGAAAAAAGAAATTTCAATTTGTTTGTGATTTGAATATTTTTTAATAGTTTTAAACTGAATTAAATCGAAGTTATATATATATATATTATTTTTTTACTATTATTATAATTAATTATGTTTAATTTATTTTATATATAAAACACATGTTTTTAACTTATTATTAATTTAAAATTTAAAGAAAATAATCATTCATAAAAATTAATTAAAAATAAATAAAAAGTCTAATTTTGGATAGAAAAGATAATTTTTAGGCATGTTAATGAAATAAACAGTTTTGTGGTGTATATTAAATTATTTATAAGATTTTTTATCAACAACACTTTGTCGGTATTTTTTTTAAATTTATAATAAAATAATAATAATTTAAAAAAAATTAATTTTAAACCGAGAAATTAAAAGTAATTAAATAGAATCAAATTAAATCAAATATAAGGTTTGATAATTATGATGGTTTAATTTGATTTGAGAATTTTTCAAATTAAAAAAATTAATTTAATTTGATGAAAATTCTTCAAACATCGATGTCACTTCTAATAAAATTCTTATTGTATTCGACTTTTTAAGATCTGCAATGCTATAATGACTAATGAGAATTATATATACATAAGACGTGTTAGGCATAAATATAAACTCTCATACTTTGTTAAACAAGAGCGAAGCCTAATAAGAACCAAAAATACCAAAAACCAAAAGAAGACTGAAGCTACCCAGAAAGAAGATTAAACAGGTTTTATGCTCATCTCTCTTATATATATGTTTCATTTTTTTCCCTTTCCTAATTTTTCAGCAAAGACCAAAATAAATTGTATAATTAAGGGTCAAAATGGAAATTTAAAAAAAAAAAAGCATCTAACACATACATAGTTGTTTTGTTGTCCTTTAACGTGAAAATTTGAACACTTCTTGCATTAAGAACTCAGTTACTTAAATAATTTTCCCTCAGAAAAAAGAAAGTAGTTAAATAATTAAACTATTAACTCAATTGTTTCGTTTATATTTTTCTTAATTTTCATGGAAAAAATAATTTAAATTGAGTAGTTCTTGTAGGTATATATAAATATATACAGGGTGAGTCAAGCTTGAGTTTTCTGAGTCTAGGCCTGGTTGTAAATGTACTTGAAATTAAAATTTAGTTCCAAGCTATTGATTTTTCAGAGCTACTCTTTTTGTAACTACTAGAATTAGTACTTTTGCTCATTTTCATATCTAGCAATGTTAATCCGAGAGTTGTGTTATTTCTGATTGTCATCCCACCTTTGACTAGTTCTATTTAGAATATGGAAATTGTGGGAACATCAAAGAAACAAGAGATGAATAATTGGGACAAGCAAGTTTCAGTTGATATTGACAAGTTAGAAAAGAGTATGAATATGGAATTGGAAACCTTACATCCTTTATCAAATAGATGTTGTATATATAGAGTCCCTGAGCAAGTACGCGAGCTAAATGAAAAAGCCTACATTCCTCGAGTAGTCTGCATTGGCCCTCTTTACCATGGCAAACCAAACCTAAGAGCAATGGAAGAACATAAAAGAAGGTACCTTAAAGATTTTCTTGGAAGAAGTAATAAACTAACTTTGCAGGATCTTATCAAAGCTACAGAGGAAAATGAAACAAGACTGAAAGAATATTATGCAGAAACCATTGATATTCCAAGAGAGGACTTCATAAAAATGATGTTGGTGGATACTGCTTTCATAATTGAATACTTCCTTAAAATTTATTTCGAAGAATTACGAAGTAATGATCGTGTATTTGGTAAACAGTGGATGTCACGCTACGTAAGATTTGATTTAATGTTGCTTGAAAATCAGGTTCCTTTCTTCTTCCTTGCCTACTTGTTATCAATGTTTGATCATAAAGGACTTTCTATAGTTGAGCTTTTTCATACCTTTTTAACAACTGAAGTGGCAGTAGAAATTATAACAGTAGTTAATAGCCATCAAGTGCAGCATCTTGTTGACTGGTTAAGAATTTCTCTGTTGCCATCAGAGCCAAATCGAAAGAAGAAATACAGTAGTCTTTCTACACCTACTATTACACATCTCCACCAAGCAGGAGTGAAGTTCAAATCAGGTTGAAGTAAATGCTTACTTGACATACAATTCAACAATGGTATTTTAGAAATTCCAAAATGGATAATAACTGATGACACTGAAATTATATTTAGAAACATCCAGGCTTTTGAGCAGTGCCATGACTCTGATTATTATCTTAGTGATTATATTTTTATCATGGATGTCCTTATTAACAGTCCAGAGGATGTCGAACTACTGGTTCAGAATAAAATTATAGAAAATTGGATGCAGGATAATCAAGCTGTAGCAACTTTTGTCAACCAATTGGGTAAACATAATGTTATACAAAGCCATTTCTACTTTTCTGATCTAATTAAAGATCTTAATGCATACTGCAACATCCGAAGGCACAAGTGGAAGGCAACATTGAAGGAGAAATATTTCAATAATCCATGGACTATAATATCTGTTATAGCAGCAACTTTTCTCCTAATCCTCACTGTTCTCCAATCAGTATGTTCTATACTTCAAGTAGTCTAGTGCTTTTTATTTTAATTTGCTGTGTATTTAAAATTAAAAACTATCTGGATGCGTAGTCTTGTCCTATTTTTCTATTGTGGTCCGTTTGTTTGTATAATAAGTTAATAAGGATTAATAAATGTTGTGAAGAATTAATGTCAAAATAAAAATTTGGCAATGTCCAAGGCAACATACTTTCTCAAATATCCTGCTATATCACTATTAAAAATTTCAATTGAATCTCGCAATTAAATTTAAATTTACTTAATAAACAAAAATCAGTAATGAAAAATTTCAAAAATAGTTCAATATAACTCAAAACTTATATTTTTTTATTAAAAATTATTCTTTCTTTTATTTATTTTTAATTAATTTTCATGAATAATTATTTTTTTAAATTTTAAATTAATATTAGATAAAAGAAATATATGGTTGTATATAAAATAAAATTAATATATATAAATTCGATTTTATTTTATTTAATTTGGAATCGAGAAAAATATTGAAATTAAATCATATATTTAATTTGCTCTTTTTTTTTTTAAATCAAAACTATATCATATTATATGGATTTTATCGGTTTCACTTAAACTGACATCAACCTCCCAGTACCATTTTTTTTTTCTCGTGCGTGTCACACTCCAGTATGCTTGTTTTACCATTTAACTAAACATAAAGGGGTAATTATATGTTTCATTATTGTGTGTCCAAGTCTAAATGTGCACTTGGTAATTGCGTTTAAGAATTTTTTTTTAATAAATTATTTTTGGAGTTTATAGAGTTAAGAAATTATAGTTTTGGATTAATTTTTAATTTTTTTTCAAAATATGATTTATAAAAATAAAAAATAATTTAAATCATAATTTATCAAAAATAATAATTTTTTAAAATATAAAAAATAATTTAAAACACAATTTTTAAAAGCAAACAGAACTTTATTCCAAACAGGCATCAAATTATATGAAAGGATTAACAAATATTGTTGATAAGTTCAGTATGGAATAAGCAAGCTTTAGTTAAGGCAAAAGATACAAACATTCTCAAATATTTAATCTAATGAAGGCATAACAGAAGGCCTTTATAAATATAATGTTAAATACTTAATATTTTACTTAATAAACTATATGTAGTTGCAATAAACTATATGTAGTTGCCTCATTTTTAGATCTACAAGTCATGCTAAGCGTGGTAGTTAAGCATGAATCTATACTCTCATACTTGTTAAATAGATTCAAACAGGAGCTAAGTCTAATAAGAAGCAAAAATACCAAAAGTCAAAAGAAGACCGAAGCCTGCCGACATAGAAGTTTAAACAGGTTTATGTTGATCTCACTTATATCTTATGACTTTAAATAATGCAAGGTTGTTGTATTGTACTTTAAGTCATTAATTGTATCTGTTAAGAGGAAAGTAACATGAAAAATTGAAGACTTATTGTATTAAGAAATAGGTAGCTACTTAAATAATTGTATCTGATCCATGTCCATCCCAAAAATCCTTAGTAAAATTCACATAGTTAAAAAATGTGGATTTTAAAGGTAGCATAGTGCCAACTTATTCATCTAATGAGACCAAGTCTCTATATCAAGCTGTCTACGTTCAACAGTGTGCATTTAGAACTATAATTAATAATGAAATAAAGCACCTGTCAATTAAGCCAACCATTGGGTTAGGTAGAGTAATTTAAGAGAAGTATATTTAAAAATATATAATTAAATTAAATTATTTGTGAGTTATAATAGTGAAATTTAATTTAATTTAAATTAAATGTCTAGTTTTAATTTGACTTTTAAAATCAATAATCAGTGAAGTGATTGAGTGCTCAAATTTAAATAATTCAAGAAGTGAATTTGAACTAAATGAGTTTTTTTTAAAATATATTATTAAATATTTTTTATGTCATATATGATCTTGTAAAATTAATTTATAGTGTTTGATTGAATTGTATTAATTTGACTTTACTAGAGAACAACGTAAAGAGTCAAGTATGCATGAATTACTTTTATCATTGCAAAAACGTTTAAATCCAACTCAAAAGCTGATGAGTCCAAAATCAAGAAGATTTTTCCTTTTCTTTTATCCTTGCAATAACATTGTCAAACTAGTCCTTAATCTTTTATGTTTCATTTAAATTCTGCTGGATATTTAACTCTAATTATCATTCATTCCTTACACTTCTGACAACTAGTATTGTTAATTAGTCCTTAACTCATTTTCAAAACCATTTGGCAATCACCTTGAGCAGTTGTTGGAATATGGAGGAAGAAATTAGTGAGCTGCAGCAAGTTTCAGTTGATATTGACAAGTTAGCAAAGAGTATAAATATCGAATTGGAAGACTTACATCCTTTATCAAATAAATGTTGTATATATAGAGTTCCTGAGCAATTACGCGAGCTAAATGAAAAAGCCTACACTCCTCGTGTAGTCTCCATTGGCCCTCTTCACCATGGCAAGAAAGAGCTAAAAGCAATGGAAGAACATAAAAGAAGGTACCTTAAGCTTTTTCTTGGAAGAAGTAATAATAATAAATTTTTGCAGGATCTTATCAACGCTACTGAGGACAATGAAACAAAACTGAAAGAATGTTACGCAGAAACCTTTGATATTCCAAGAGAGGACTTCATAAAAATGATGTTGGTGGATAGTGCTTTCATAATTGAATACTTCCTTAAAATTTATGAGAAAGCACATCAAAGTTGTTATGATCGTGTATTCGGTAAACAGAGGATGACAGACTACGTAAGATTTGATTTATTGTTGCTTGAAAACCAGGTTCCTTTCTTCTTTCTTGTCAACTTGTTATCAATGGTTAATCTACATCAAACATCTTCTATGACTGAGATTTTTCAGGCCTTTTTAGAATATGAAGTGGAAGAAGTAATACCAATAGATGTTAATAATAATTCATCATTGGAAGAGCCTAGCTATGAAGTACAGCATCTTGTTGATTTGCTAAAAATTCGTCTGTTACCACGAAAGCCAAATCAAAAGAAGGAATACAGTAGTCTTTCTACACCTACTATTACACATCTCCACCAAGCAGGAGTCAAGTTCAAATTAAGTTCAAGTAAATGCTTACTTGACATACAATTCAATGATGGTATTTTGGAAATTCCAAAATGGAGAATAACTGATCATACTGATATTTTATTTAGAAATATCCAGGCTTTTGAGCAGTGCCATGGCTCTAATTATTATCTTGGTGACTATATTTGTATCATGGATTTCCTTATCAATGGCCCGGAGGATGTCGAACTGCTGGTTCAAAATAAAATTATAGAAAACTGGATACAGAATAATCAAGCTGTAGCAACTTTTGTTAACCACTTGGGTAAAAATAATATTGTACGTCGCGATTTCTACTTTTCTGGTGTAATTGAAGATCTTAATGCATACTGCGAAATCCCAAGACACAAGTGGAAGGCAATATTGAAGGAGAAATATTTCAATAATCCATGGACTATAATATCTGTTATAGCAGCAAGTTTTCTCCTAATCCTCACTGTTCTCCAATCAGTATGTTCCATTCTTCAAGTAGTCTAGAGCATCTCATTTTTATTTGCTGTGTACTTAAAATTAAAAACTATCTGGGTGTGTAGTCCTGTCCTATTTTCTCTATTGTGTTTGTGTCCCACCGATGTATAATAAATTAATAAGGATTAATAAATGCTGTGAAGAATTAATGTCAAAATAAAATTTTAGCACAAGAGAAAGTTACAAACATTCTTCAATGCCTTACAGTATATAACATTAAAAATTTCAATAGGGTTGATTATTTTTATGTTAATATATTTTTTCATATTATATTAAAATATTTATATATTTTTAAAATTATACTAAAATATTTTTATATTTTGATTCCGTTAAATAATGAAATTTTTCCGTCTAATTTTTTTCCCTTTATCATTAGTCAAAATATAGAAAAAGTTAAATTTTAATTAAAATATTTATGTTACTCCATCTATCCCAAAATAAATGTCATAAATTTTATTTTGATATGTTTAAATTTAATTATCATATTTTCTAATTTAAATTATATTTTACCTTAACATTCCAATAGTATCCTCATATATTTGGTTTTATATAATTATTGTAAACTTGAAAAAATAAAAAATATTTATTATCTTTTAAAAAATAAGGAGATGATTGTATTTAATTAAGAAAAAGATATTAAAATAATAAAGGAGATATTCTACTTAATTAGGAGAGAATAAATGTTAAAATAGTAAAAAAAAAAAATTCTTCATATTTATGCATTTCACATCTAAGACATTTATTTTGAGATAAATGGAGTAATACTCAAAATATCCCTATCATTTCCATCCTTTTCATTCAACCCACCTTCTTTTAACCATTCAATTTTTTCTTAAATCTAATAAAAATTAAAAACTGCAAATTAATAATATTTTTAGTAATAATTATAATTATTGAACACGGTTAACTTCCTTTCAATCACTAAACTTCTTTTTCTTTTTCTTTTTCTAGAGCCCACCATCTCAAATCCCCCAATACTAATTTCTCTTCTTCAATCAAATCCTTTTTTTTAACATAATTATGGCGGTTGCCCTTCGTGAAAGTGAATATGTGGAGAACTTATTTCAGTATCATGATGATAATCATCAGTAGTAATTTCATCTATATTAAGAGAGGTGAAAATATGAACTTGATGGCATCGGCGAGAGAGAGCTATATTTAAAGTATAAGCATGGCGTATTGTGTGGAGAAGATGGTGGTGCATGGTGGAGAAGGAAAAAAATTGGGATAGTGAAAAGAATAATGAAGAAATGAGTAAATTGCAATGGCTGACTTTGTATTGATTGATACAACTTTCTATTTCTTAATTTCACTAATTTTTTTGGATTTCAATCATTGTTTTGTTTTTGTATTGGCTGAGAGATTAAATAAGGCGCAGTGAAATTGGTTGGATGTGGATTGAGGGAACATGAGCAGTGAAAGCTAAGAAGGAAGGTGGTTAGATATTTTAGGGATGGAAAATTGTCACGTGCGATAGATAGCTCATGAACTGATGGAATCGGAGTTGATTGTGAGACTTTTAGAGATTGTTTCTATGAGTTCAGGTGGCAGTTGAGTCCAATCCACTCTATCTCTTTTGGAATCGAAAATTTTCATTCAATGTGCATTAAAGACGACCAGTCCAGCAGGTTAAGTTGTCAATGAAAAATTTTATTCAGTGCATATGCTAAAGTTAGCATTTATCAATGCATTTTCTAGTATCTAAAGTGAATTTGTATCGAGTTCTCTAATAATAATTGTGAATTGTTGTTACTGGTAGGGTAGGTTCATTGATAGCCATTTAGTGGATAAGTTAATTTCGGATGGCCATGAAGTTATTGCAATTGCTAATTTTTTTTATTGAGAGAGAGAATAATTTGGTTCATCTATTTGGGAATTTAAGATTTGAATTAATTTGATATCAAGGGTTTTTTTTTGTTCTTGATTTCTTATGGAATTTGAAAGTATTATATTGTTGAATTATTAGTAAAAAGTAAAAAAATTAAAATAAGAATAAGAGGTATTATAAATTTTTTATAGTAATTTAATAGATTTTTGAACAGAAAAAGCTCAAATTTTAATAAAAATAAAATGTAGAGATATTTTAATATAATTTTAAAAATATATGGACAATTTAATATAATTTAAAAAAAAATAGAAATATTAAATTAATTAACCCATTTCAATATCGGTTGAATGTCTCAACAAAATTTTAATTCAGTTAAAAATTATATTAAAAATAATAAGTAATTTAAATGTTTAAATAATTTTATTACTTATATTATTTATCATTGAATTTTTAATTTTATCAAATATTCATTATTAATGTAGCTAACACGTTGTCTATAAATTAATCCTATGATTAAGCTGCATTTGAACCTCCCCCATTACCATTTTTTTTTTCTCGTGCGTGTCACACTATAGTATGCCATTTAACTAAACATTAAAGGGTAACATGGGAGAAATTAGATGATTTAACTGCAATTTCAACTAAGATTATTAATTGGAATAGTAAATAAATTAAATCAAGATATTTAAAAAAAAATTAAAAATTATAATTCTTCATTATTAGACAGGGAAAAATAATTCCTTTAAAATTAATATATCTGTAAATTTTTTTCTAATTTTTATATAGTTAAGAAACTATAGTTTTGTAAAAATTAAGTTTTTAAATCATAATTTATAAAAAATAATATGTTTATAAAAAATAACACAATTTTTAAAAGCAATCAGAATTTTATTCCAAACAGACACTAAATTATATAAAAGGATTAACAAATATTGTGGATAAGTTCAATGCCCAATAAACTTTAGCAAAGGCTAAGATACAAACATTCTCAAATATTTAATATTTTAATAAATATAGATGCTCATGGTATATCCAATAAGTTTTCTATATATTTTATTGTTAATGATATAAAATAATGACTTGTTGAAATCTAAAGTATATATATTAGCAACTCATTTAATTTTATTTGACTTTTTTTAATTATTAGTATTACAAATTAGTTTTTACGTATTATATTAAGTTCATATTAAGTTTATCTGCATAATTCGATCAAAAATATATCACTGATTTTTAAATTAAAAAAAAATTATATAAAAGAAAATTCATTTATAATCTGACTCTAAAATTTAAAATTTAGCCTAAAAAACGTTGAAACTTGATCTATAAATTTCTCATTTTTATTCTATTTTCTAAATCTACAAGTCATGCTAAACTTGGTAGTTAAGTATGAATCTATGATCTCAGACTTGTTAAATAGATTTTAACAATAGTGAAGTCTAATAAGAAGCAAAAATACCAAAAGACAAAAGAAGACCGAAGCCTGTCCACAAAGAATTAAACAAGTTTTATGCTCATCTCTCTTCTATTTTCAATTTTTCCTTATATATATTGTCAATTCTTGCATAATTTAAAATTTTTGTTGCAATTTCACCATCCTATATTTAAATTAAGAAAGAGAAATTGCCTTAAAATTCATTATATCATACTACATACTGCAAGTCCTTAATTTTAATTGGACATGAATCACATGATCTTGTTAAAAGTAAAAAAATTTGAATCCAAAGATTGATTAGGTGGTGTAAGATTTTTTGAGGTTATGAACGAGAACAATTCATAACAGAAGATTCTATATTTAAATTTTCATTAAATCAAATTTTTTTGAATTAAGGCTAACAATGCAGCTCGAATAGAAATTAATTTTAAAATTAATTTCCATCAAATCAAATTCTCTTAAACCAGCGCTAGTTATACAGTGCAAATAGAAATTAATTTTAATCCTAAAATAATATAAAAATATATCGTGGATTTTAACAAAAAAATAAAAAATTTTAATGATAAAAAAAAAAAAATTAGCAGTAGCACCATTCAATGCATAAAAATCATGTAACCAGAAGGTTTTTTTTTTTTTTTTTTAACTACTAAAGATATTTAACAGCAAAATTAACATGTTGTTAATATATGTTGATATTTAATAATACCAATAACTTACTATTATATGCATATACATATGCTTTTTGTTAATTATTAATTTTAATTACGTATATCTAATGACCTTGAAATTTTACTAAGAATTAATTGGGTTTTTGTCAAACTTTGTGAATATGATAAACTTTAAATAATTATATTAATGACTTAATTAATTTAATTTAAAAATTAAGGAGATCAATTAATTTCAATTGAAATTTAAAAATTAAATTAACAATGGGATATAATAAATTTAAGGATTAATTTGAGGCTAACCTTTTAATTAATAAAATTTTTCTTATAATTTTAACCTAAAGTGGAATGGCAACTAAAATTTTAAATTATTGCAAAATTAATAAAACAGGATAGGTATAGTTAGGAAAATATTCAAAGATAATAGTGAATTTACATCTTTTGACTTTAAATAATACAAGGTTTTTAATTAGAAAGTTATATGCTATATATAAGTAGTTCTTATATATGAAAAAAAAATATTTGATTATAATATAAACTAGACTATATAATTAATTCATGAAAAAATCATAATATATTATTAAATAAATAATAATATATTAGTATGTATAATATATATTTCAAGTTATGTCAGGCTTGATTTTAACATCCTGTAAGCTTATAAAATTTACTTGAAATTTAAATTTTAATTAGATCGAAGATCTTGAGTGTTGATATTATCATAGCAATAATTGGTAGGATCAGACTGAGAAATTTTAAAACTTTAACAAATTTACCTTTTCAATTAATTGAGTTAAAATTTTCATTTATTTCCATAAATATTTATTTGGAGTAAACTATACTAAATTAGATGTTAGGGAAAAAAATAAAGGTAAATTTACTTAGAAAAAAGTGATTAAAGATAATTTAATTGTTCTTAATTTTTCTGCAGACTTAATCCACAAGCATTTGGAATGAAAAAAAAAAATTTATAAAATCGATTCAATTAATTTGGAACTAAAATTTAATTGAGTTAAATTGAGTTGAGTTTTTAAGTATTAAATAGTCAAAATTACTTATATTTTCTTTTACTATATTTTCTTTTCTAAATACATTTTATAATCAAGTTATTAATAAATGACAATATCTATAAGATGAATTATTATTTATTTAAATTTGTTTAATAAAATTTAAAATTTATTTTGTCTAGAAAAAAATCACTAGTAATAAAATCATATAGTAATATATTGAATATTATAAATGATAGGAATTAATCTAAAAAGACCATATGATAATGGTTTTGCACTTTGGATAGCGCCACTCTACAAATATTTGAATTGATTTTTAAATTTATTATAATTGAATAAATTATTTAATAAGACATTGGTTTAATTAATATAATAAATTATTACTTTATAAATTATATAATAAGATAATATTAATTGAGTTTGGTGATTAACTCAATTATTTGTATCATAGGAAGTTATTACTTACTACTTAATAATATCTAATCACCATTAATTTATTTAGAATATTACGTAGTGTACTAAATTTATATATATATAAATAAATTTAAGGGTCTGGTAAGGAATTGAAATTAGAATTAAAAATTTCAATTTCAATTCTAATTCTCTAAAATCAGAGTTGTGTTGAAATTATAATTTTAATATTTATTTCACAAAAAAAATTATAATTGAAATTAAAATTAAATAAAAAATTAGTATCAATAAAAGTGACAGCAGCATTGGGAGTGGTGGCGTACTACCGGCGATGGCGATTCCGCGAGCTATCATCATCGACGGTGACGATTTGGCAAGCCATCATTATCTGTAATAATGATCCAATGAGTTTTCATCGTCGACAATAACAATGGTAGCAGTGATGGACCACCATCGCCGGACAGTGATAGACCACCATCATCGGTGATGGTGGATTACTATCGCCGGCAGTGGCTATGACGATAGAAAAGATGATAGTAGTAGTGATTATGAAATTGTAATTCTTATGGGATGAAAATAAAATTATGAAATTATTTTTTTAATTATATTATAATTTTATGAAATTATAGGTAGAATCTAAATTTTAATTCTAAATTATTATCTAAATTTTAATTCTAAATTATTATCAAACACTAAAATTAAAAATTTTAATTCCAATTTCAATCTCATTCACCAAACAGAATTTAAAAGATATTAACTTTTAGTAGCTGATTTTTGCCGAATTCTAGTCGAAAAGTGGTCAGAAACCGGCTAGACTATGAACTGGTCCAAGCATCTGCCTTGGTCGTGGATCATGATTTTACTGAATCCAGGGGCCGGACCTGGAATCAACAACTCTTTTTTTTTTTTTAAAATGGTAATCAGCTACTCTTTTTGTAACTACTAGAATCAGTACTTTTACTCATTATTATCATCACCTTTGACTAGTTTTGTTTAGAATATGAAAACTATGGGAACATCATCAAAGAAGCAAGAGACGAATAATAGCAACCACCAAGTTTCAGTTGATATTGGCGATTTAGAAGAGTTTATGTCACACCCCTTACTTTATTGTCTTGATAGGCAGTGTTACATATAAAAAATATTTCCTATAGCTGTACGATTACTAGAAAACTGATAATAATACTTAAAATTCTAAAAAAAAAAACTGAATAGAGTATTTAAAACGATTGTAACATATTTATAGTTGTATGATACTATTACACAAAGGGATAAATTTAGGATTATACAAACTATAATTGTTCAAAATAATATATACAATCCAGTTAGCTAACCAAAAACAAAAAGAGAGATTATTGGCTCGACCTCTGTTATATGCTGAACAACTGAAAGGATACCGCTAACTCTACTGGATATCTACTGATAATGATCTGAAAAGTATTAATATAGGAGAGGTGAGCAAATCACAATGTTCAGTGAGTGGTAAATATATAATAAAGGAGAACATGATATTGTTTTCTGCATATAATTTACACAAAATATCTAGAAAATATCATTATTTTGAAAACGAATTATACAAAAAATCATCTAGCACAAGAAATAAATCATAAAATAATTTTCTATAAAATATACACTCAACACATATAAACAATATATAGATAGATAAACTGGCATCTTGTGCGCATGATGATATCTGGCTGCACCAAGAGTAAACTGGTCATACACATGTGCAGAGCTACCCCCAAAGGGCGACCACCTGATATACATCCCCAAAATTATATGTATATCAAGTACTGTCCCAAAGACAGTATCTAATATCTAAGAGTTATCCTCGTCAAAATAGTCTTAATCCATCAATTACTCTAAAATACCTGTCATCTAAGTATATCTATCAGACATATACATATATGAGTGTATTTAAAAAATATATATATTTGTATTCAACTGTGCAATCAAATCCTTCTTTATAAATCAAACACCAAACATACCAATATATGTTCCTAACTTTAATATATAAATTATCACATTTCTAAAATATCGATTCAAATCAATTTTCATTCGGAAATCCATTTCTCAAAATATATAACATATATTAATAAAATCAATATTATAAATTCACCAATAACCTGATAAAATAATAGAAAACCTATCAAACTGGAGCGTCTCGTTGCTCCGAACTGGTCACTGAGTCAACTCCTATAAATAAATAAAAACTAATATTGGAATATAAAAATAAATTCTAAAATATCATGATGCATGAATTATGCTGACTCTAAAATATCTAACATAATTTCTCACGAAAATTCGACAGAATTTTCTCTTAAAAACTGTCAGCCTCAAAAATCAACATACTCAAACAATCATTATAACAGTCTATAATGCAATGTTAAACACCAATTATAACTCATAATGTTATTTTATATCTAACTAAAATAAAATATACGAAATATAGTCAAAGTTCTAATTATCAATAATTAATATTTTGGGTATCCAAACAAAAATCTAAAAGTGTTTATGGATTCTTTATACTGCAGGGAACATTTTAATATAAATATTAATAATTAAAACTAGCTAATTGAGAAAATCCTAAATTTAGTCTAAATCTTAAACTTCAAAATTAATTGGCTAAAATTAAAAATTAACCCAATTAAATATCAAATTCATGCTCTAAACATCAAAAACTATTAGTTACCTGAGTTAAACGATCGAAAAATCAAAACTTGACATTCAGTCGAGGAACAGAGAAAGAAAATCAAAAGAAATATTTTCTAATAAGAAAAACATATATTTTTTTTTAGCCGTTAGCGGTGGAAAGTTATCAAGCTGTCACAACTTCATACTCCCCATCAAGATGTACATACATGTTATGTATGTTCATCTTGTCTAGCAGATAACTGAAGACTTATGGATGCAAAGCTTTGGTGAATATATCAGCAATTTGTTCACCTGTGTTAACATATTCGAGCATAATTAAACAAGAAAGGACCTTTTCTCTAACAAAATGACAGTCTATTTCTATGTGTTTTGTCTATACTGGTTTCTTGGCAATCTGAATGGCAGACACATTGTCACAAAGCAATCTTACTGGTTCTTTTTGTTCAATACTGAAATCCATCATATAACCTCACAAACTGCTGTGGCCATAGATCTTTATTCTGCCTCTGCTGGACTCCTACCCACCACAGACTACTTTTAGGACTTCCAACTTATTAATGAACTACCCATAAACACACAGAAGCCACTCAAAGATCTTCTGGTCTCTCCACACCCAGCCCAATCATTATCAGAATAAGCTACCAATTGCAAGTTTGAAAAAGCAGAGAAAACAATACCTTGCCCTGGAGCTTTTTTAACATACCTAAGTATTTTGTATGCAGCTTGTAAGTGTGATCTAGATGGCTTATCCATGAACTGAGTCAATACATGAACTGCATAACAAATGTCTGGCCTTGTGAGTGTCAAATACATGAGCTTCCCCACTAACTATCTGTAATATGTTGCATCATTTAGCAAGTCTTGGTTAGAGTGTGTTAGCTTATGAATCTCAACTATTGGAATATTAGCAGTTTTGGATCCCAGCAAACTATATTCTTGTAATAGTTCCAATCCAAATTTTCTCCGAGAAACAGAAATTCCATTCTTTGACCTTGCTATCTCAAGGCCTAAAAAATATTTTAAGACACGTAGATCCTTGAAGTGAGAGTTTAAGTCTCTCTTTAGTTGATCAAGAAGGTTACGGTCATTACTTGCAATTGCCATGTCATCTACATACACCAAAAGGGCAACAAATTTAGAACCTTCTGTTTTTGCGAATAAGGAATAATCAGATTTGGATTGCTTGAAAGTAGAAGCAAAGAATCAGTGAACTTGACATTCCACTGTCTTGAAGCCTGTTTCAACCCATATAATGATTTTTGAAGTTTACAAACTAGTTTTTTATCATTGCAATCCAAGTTTCTGTTGCTACCGTTATTATTGCTGCCAGATTCACTTCCATAACTGCTATTCTCCCCCTGAATCTGGTAGTCTTTCTACACCTACTGTTACACAGCTCCACCAAGCAGGATTAAAGTTCAAATCAGGTTCAAGTAAATGCTTATTTGACATAGAATTCAAGAATGGTATTTTGGAAATTCCAAAATGGGAAATAAGTGATGACACTGAAATTTTATTTAGAAATATCCAGGTTTTTAAGCAGTGTCATGGCTCTGATAATTATCTGGGTGACTATATTTCTATCATTGATTTCCTTATCAGTGACCCGGAGGATGTCGAACTGTTGGTTCAAAATGGAATTATAGGAAATCAGATGCGGTATAATCAAACTGTAGCAACTTTTATTGACTTAACAAGCAGAAAAAATGAAGAATTGTTTCTACTACAATTAATCAGTTTGACAAGTGTGCTTGTATACAATACAAGAAGCTTAGCTGGCAAATAACAGCTTAATATAACCACTAACGAAATTTGAAACTAACTCTAACTATTTAAGTAACAAACTAGCTAACTAACTACATCAAATAACTTAACTTGGACTAATAACTTTTATCAACAACTTAGGTAAATATAATCTTATGGGTGGTCATTTCTACTTTTCTGATCTAATTAAAGTTCTAAATGAATACTGCAACATCCGAAGGCACAAGTGGAGGGCAACATTGAAGCAGAAATATTTCAATAATCCATGGACTATCTTATCTGCTATAGCAGCAACCTTTCTCCTAATCCTCACTGTTATTCAATCAGTATGTTCCATTCTTCAAGTAGTCTAGTGCTTCTCATTTTAAATTGCTTTGTACTTAAAATTAAAAACTATCTGGGTGCATAGTCCTTTCCTATTTTTCTATTGTGTCCTTTTGTTTATATCCCACCGATATATAATAAATTAATAAGAATTAATAAATATTGTGAAGAATTAATGCCAAAATAAAACTTTGGCAATGGCTAACACGTTCCGAATTTATCCAAATATTGATTATTAATCTAGCTAACACGTTATTTATGTTAAAATTTTAATTTTTATATGAATGGACAATATTAAGCATATAAACACACAATATATATTGAAATATTGGACACTATCATAACTAAAAATATAGAACTAACCAATTAGGTGATAGTCTCTCATCATATATTAAAACTCTTACATTTTTTATTCTTAATCAATGTGGGATTATCTTAATATTCCCTTTCAAGTTACAATGGAGAATGAACATCCAATTGTCATTTAAATTAATTCAGATCGAGAAATCAATAAAACGGGTCAAACCTTACCTGATACCATGTTACATTTTTAATTTATATGAATGGAGAGTATTAAGCGCATAAACACACATAACATATATTAGAATATCGGGCACTATCATGATTAAAAAGTCATAACTAGCTAATTAGGTAATAATCGTTCACCATATATTAATCTATTATTTTTTTTTTATTCTCAATCAATGTAAAATTATCTTAATACTCTATCTCAAATGATAATTAAGAATGAACATCTAATTGTCATTTGAATTAAACATTTGAAATGTAGCGGTAACATTGGACCCACTTAGACTGAAATTCAGATAAAAAATCAATAAACTGAGTCAAACCTATTATGATATCATATTAAATTTTTAATTCTTATATGAATGGACAATATTAAGCATGCAAACACACACACAATACATATTGAAATATTGAGCACAATCATAACTGAAAAATTAAAATTAACTAATTAGATGATAGTTTATCACTATATATTAAGCTTTTATATATTTTTTATTTTTAATTAATGTTGAATTATCTTAACAGTTTATAAATTAACCCTATAATTATGCTGCCCTTGAACCTCCCCATTACCGCATATTTTTTTCTCGTGCGTCACACTACACTATGCTTGTTTTGCCACTTACTAAACATAAAGGGGGTAATATGGTTGATTATTTTATCCAAGACTAAATGTGCTTTTGGTATTGGGTTCAATATTTATTTATTTTTTAATAAATTACTTTTGGATTTTATAGAGTTAAGAAATTATAGTTTGGTAAACTTTAGCCAAGGCTAAAGATAAAAACATTCTCAAATATTTAATCTTTTGCTAAGTTGCCTTATAAATATACATCATAAACTATAGTTGTCTCAAATATTTAATATTTAATATTTTTCTATATATTTTATTGTTGATGATATAAAATGACTTGTTGATATCTAGCAAGTTATTTAATTTTTTGTTTGCCTTTTTTTTAATTATTAGCATTATTACTAATTAATTTTTATGTATTATACTAAGTTCATTTGTATAATCTTATTAAAGCATATCTGAATTAAAAAATTATATATAAAAAAAGATCATTTAGAATCTGATTCTAAAAATTGAACTTTAGCCTAAAAAAAGTTGAAACTTGATCTGTAAAATCCTCATTTTTATTCTATTTTTAAGATCTACAAGTCATGCTTAACGTGGTAGTTAAGTATGAATCTATGGTCTCAGAATTGTTAAATAGATTCAAACAAGAGCGAAGTCCAATAAGAAGCCAAAATATCAAAAGACAAAAGAAGACTGAAGCTTGCCCACAAAGAAGATTAAACAGGTTTTATATTGATCTCTTTTATATTTTCAATTTTTCATTTTTTTTCTTTTTTCTTTTTCCTTTTTTTAGAAAAATTTTCAAAGTTAAAGAGTGAATTTATATCTTATGACTTTAAATAATGCTAGGTTGTTGTATTGTACTTTAAGTCATTAATTGTATGTGTTAAGAGGAAAGTAACATGAAAAATTGAAGACTTATTGTATTAAGAAATAGGTAGCTATTTAAATAATTGTATCTGATCCATGTCCATCCCAAAAATCCTTTGTAAAATTTACATAGTTAAAAATGTGATTTTAAGGGTAGCACAGGGCCAATTTATGCATCTAATGAGACCAATTCTCCATATCAAGCTGTCTACGTTCAACGGTGTGCATTTATAAATTAGGTACTTGATATTGATCACAAAACTTGAACTATGATTAATAATGAAATAAAGCACTTGTCAATTAAGCCAATAATTGGGTTAGGTAAATGAATCGGTTATCATAAGTACAAATGAGTTCTTTAAAAAGAAGTATATTTAAAATATATACATGGGGTATAAATGAACTACATTATATTAAAATTTATAGACCCATACATAAGTGAACTTATAAATAGGTAAGTGTTGGAACTCACTTGCATAAAACCAATTAACTTGTGCTAAGTCCAATACCCACTCAATTATAAATTTTTTATTTATTTTATCATTATTCGATATAGGATATTTTTCCCAACATATCCCCTCAAGTACAACCGGACTTTGACTCATAACCTAACATCAACAAGCTGGTTGACACTTGCTTGCAAATGGAACAGCTGATATCTCTTCTTCAGTTTCGGCTCGGACTGATATCATCATCAATCCAACAACTACAATGGAGACTCAAACATGGATCCCATGATCTAACCCGTTTGGATATAAAGCTCTGATACCATATTAAAGTCCATGAACCTATATATAAGTGGACTTATAAATGGGTAAGTGTTGAAACTCACTTGTACAAAGCTAATTGGTTTTGTACAAGTGAATTGCAACACTTACTCATTTATAATTTCATTTATATATGGGCCCATAGACTTTAATACATTATTTGTGAGTTAAATTAGTAAAATTTAATTTAAATTAAATTAAATGTCCAATTTTGGTTTAACGTTTTAAAGTCAATGATCACTTACTGAGTGTCCAAATTTAAATAATTCAAGAAGTGAATTAGAACTAAATAAGTATTGCGATATTTGACGTGGATGGAGTATTCTCATTTTTTTTTTAAATATAATATTAAATATTTTTTTATGTCATATATTATCTTATAAAAATAATTTATTAATTAAAATTGGAATATTTATTTGATTTGGTTCAAATTTAATAAATAAATTAACTTAAATTTTTAATATAAATCAAGCCAAACAAAATCATGCGCAAGAGTTTCTAATATTCTATCAAATGGACTTTGAGCATTAAAAATATATTGTTGGATTGAATTGTATTAATTTGACTTTACTCTAGAGAACACCGTTAATGACTCAAGTATGCATGAATTTAATTAGACAAGTACGCAAGAATTACTTATATCATTGCAAAAACGTTTAAATCCAAGTCAAAAGCTGGTGAGTCCAAAATCAATTTTAGGCTTGTAAAAATTAAATGACAAGTAACTATATATTATTCATTTGTTCAAGAAGATTTTTCCTTTTCTTTTATCCTTGCAATAACATTGTCAAACTAGTCCTTAATCTTTTATGTTTTATTTAAATTCTGCTGGACATTTAACTCTTAATTATCATTCATTCGTTACACTTCTGATAACTAGTATTGTTAGTACTTTACTCATTTTCATAAAAATTTGGCAATCACCTTGAGCAGTTGTGTTGGAATATGCAGGAAGCGGGAACATCATCAAAGGAGGAGGTGAAAAATAGTAAGCTGCAGCAAGTCTAAGTTGATATTGACAAGTTAGCATAGTGTATGAATGGGGAATTGGAAACCTTACGTCCTTTATCAGCTCAATGTCGTATATATAGAGTCCCAGAAAAATTAAATGAGTTACATGAAAAAGCCTACACTCCTCGAGTAGTCTCCACTGGCCCTTTTCACCATGGCAAGAAAGAGCTAAAAGCAATGGAAGAACATAAAAGAAGGTACCTTAAGGATTTTCTTGAAAGAAGTAATAAACTAACTTTGCAGGATCTTATCAAAGTTGCTGAGGCAAATGAAACAAGATTGAAAGAATGTTATGCAGAAACCATTGATATTCCATGAGAGGACTTTATAAAAATGATGTTTGTGGATGGTGCTTTCATAATTGAATACTTCCTTGAAATTCATTTCAAAGAATTCCAAAGTAATGATTGCTTATTTGGTAAACAGAGGATGACAAACTGAATAAAATCTGATTTATTGTTGCTTGAAAATCAGGTTCCTTTCTTTTTTCTTGTCTGCTTGTTATCAATGTTTGATCATGAAGGACTTTCTATGATTCAGCTTTTTCATAGTTTTTTAACAATTCAAGTGGGAGTAGAAATACCAGTAGTTAATAGCCCTCAAGGGCAGCATCTTGTTGATTTGCTAAGAATTTGTCTGTTGCCATCGGAACCAAATCCAAAGAAGGAATACAGTAGTCTTTCTACACCTACTATTACACGTCTCCACCAAGCAGGAGTCAAGTTCAAATTAAGTTCAAGTACATGCTTACTTGACATACAATTCAAGAATGGTATTTTGGAAATTCCAAAATGGAAAATAACTGATCACACTGAGATTTTATTTAGAATTACCCAGGCTTTTGAGCAATGCCATGGCTCTAATTGTTATCTTGGTGACTATATTTGTATCATGGACTTCCTTATCAATGGCCCGGAGCATGTCGAACTGCTGGTTCAAAATAAAATTGTAGAAAACTGGATACAGGATAATCAAGCTGTAGCAACTTTTGTCAACCACTTGGGTAAACATAATATTGTACGTGGCGATTTCTACTTTTCTGATCTAATTGAAGATCTTAATGCATACTGCAGAATCCCAAGGCACAAGTGGAAGGCAACATTGAAGCAGAAGTATTTCAATAATCCATGGACTATCATATCTGTTATAGCAGCAACTTTTCTCCTAATCCTTACTGTTCTCCAATTAGTATTTTCCATTCTTCAAGTAGTCTAGTGCCTATTATTTTGCTCCTGATTTCAATTTGCTGTGTACTTAATGATATCTGTGTGCAGTCGTGTTTCGTTTTTCTCTATTGTCTTCGTATCCTACCGATTTATGATAAGGATTAATAAATGTTTGTGACGAATTAATATTAAAATAAAAATTTAGCACAGGCAAAAGTTCCAAATCTTTTGCTAAAATGTCTTATAAAATCTTTTAGTCATTTAATTAATACTTCATTTGTCCCAAAATTAATACCATAATTTTTTTTTTTTTATATATGTCTCAATTTAATTGTTTTATTTCCTAATCTAAACTACATTTTATCTTAATATTATAATAATATCATAATTAAAAAATATTTTGAAAACAAAAATAATAATTAAGAGATATAAAATGTGAGAGAATTAAAAAGGAGTAAGGAGATTAAAATAATAATGAATTTGAAAAGTTGAAATAGATAAAAAAAAAAAATCTTAATAATTGTTTATTTCACAATTAAGATATTTATTATGGGAGAAAGGGTAAATTTTTTCTTACTATATACTCTTATTTGCGATGATTAGTGAATAGTGAAAAATATTAGTTTCAAAATGTTTAACCATTCAAAGCTAGCAAGCATCAAGCTCAAATTCAAAGAGGTATTTCCCTTTCGTTTTCTTTTAATTTTTAATATTAATTGCATGCATAAATAAAAAAAAAGGGATATTAGTTGTTTTTATTAGAAAATACTTAATTAACTGGTTTTTAAACAAGACCGAAGTCTCATAATTAAGTAAGAACCAAAAATAACGAAAACCAAAAGAAGACTGAAGCCTGCCCACAAAGAAGAAGAAGTTTAATTAACAAGTTTTATGTTGATCTCTCTTATATGTCTTTAGGGCTGATTTAGGTCTTTTAATTAAAAAATGCGCAAAACTAACTTAATTAAAAATTGAGGATTTTAGGGCTAACTCATGCATCTAATTAGACCAAATCTTAATATTCTCAACTGTCCACTTATAAATTACTTTCTTAAAGTTAATCTATCTCAAAATGGCATTTTTTATGATATATACTTCTTTGGACAGATTACCAATAAGAAATATATTTTAGACATCCATCTGAATTTGACATGCATCTAAAATAATTGTTAATGTTTAACAACAATCATCAAGGAAAAACTGCAACTAAAAGTGATACGAGTGATATGAGTAAAAAATTTATTCATAATCATTGGGTAAAATTCTTAGCTGTAAGCCTAGTTTTGTAATGCTTCATTGAATCATCGATCCTAATCTTAATTTTGTATACTCATTTGCAATCAATAACATATTTTGCCTTGATAAATCAACCAAAACCCAAAAATTAAGTGGATTTTAGGACTAACTCATGCATCTAATTAGACCAAATCTATATATCTCAGCTGTCCATTTATAAATTACTTTCTTGATGTTAATCTATCTCAAAAATTAAGTCAAACGCAAATTCAAGTAGTACAAGAAGTCTGTTGAATTAAACATCAGTATGTAACACTTGATTTTGATGGAATATTCTATATATATACTAACATTGCTAGTGATGGAAGATTTGCCTTTGGCCGAGGAAACTTAATCTGAAAATAACTCAAGTTATCCATGTAATCTTATTTAGAAAGCAATCAGCATTTGTTAATTACACTTGCAATCTATTTCCAAACCTTTCATTGATTAAAAATGAGGTTCAATAAAATTTCCCCTGAAAAATTGGGAAAATTTCCAATTTATGGTAAAAAGAAAATTATCAATCTAAAGTTGTTGGGAAAATAATTTCCAAATTTTCCATCCTGCAGTCTTTAAAGCTTCAAGCTACCATTGATTGTAGCTAATGAAGTTTTCTGAGTACAAGAAGAAAATATCTATCTCTGGAAGAAGAAAATTAGGATTCTGTATTCTTACACATCATCAATACAATGTTCTTTTGTGTGTTATATATACAAGGACTTAAAACTACTTATTTACAGAATTGACACTAGCTCTAACTATAACTAACTATTTACCAAGCTAACTGACTCACTGTTTTACAGCATATGAATTAACTATTTAGTATTCACATGTTAACATCCGGGACCCACACTCACTTTTTTATTTCAAATTTAAAATAAAATTCTGATAATCGTCACCATAATTTTTACCGGATAAATCAAACGTCTTACCTCATATATTTAATTAATAAATAATAAAATATTTTAATTAATATAATTTTTTATTTTTTTTTTAATAAAAAATTTCAATATTCTTTTTTTTTTCTTTAGATACTCTTATCTCATCTCATTAAATTGTGTATACATAATCAAGAATTTTCCTTTATATTTTTGTTAAATTTTTCTTAATTGAGAAATTATTTGTTAAGTTATACAAATAAATAATTACCTCTCAAATTATATGTAAATTTATTTAATAATATAATAATTATATATTAAGAGAAATTATTATTATTTTAATTTTTTTATTTACAAAAAAAAATGTAAAAATATCCACAGGCAAATATATTCTTCGACATCTAATATTTTAATTTTTAAAATATATTGATAAAATAATTCAATTGCACATACAATATTTTTACGTGAACAAAATTATAATTATTAATTATCAAATATTTTACTTTATATAAAATAATTTTTTAACAAATAAATAAAATATATTTAATTAAATGTGTAATTATACTTTATAATTACATTAAAATATTAGTTCATTCATTATAATGACAAATTTTAGATTTTTATATCCCAAATAAAATTATATTTTTTAAAATTAATTGAATATAGTTTTAAAATTTTCAAAATATGTTTTTTTACAATAGTTCATGTATTAAAGTAAAGAATAAGACGTGTTTGTTGGGCATAACCACATCATAAAGCTACACTGTGAGGCTTTTAAATAGCCTTAGCGGATATTTGGTAAAAACTTTGGATGGAACTGTTAATTTTTTTATTTTTAATAATTATATCATAATATTTGGTTATTGATAATTTTTTTTCAAAATATGTTTTTTTACAATAGTTCATGTATTAAAGTAAAGAATAAGACGTGTTAGTTGGGCATAACCACATCATAAAGCTACAATGTGAGGCTTTTAAATAGCCTTAGCGGATGTTTGGTAAAAAATTTTGATGAAACTGTTAGTTTTTTTATTTTCAATAATTGTATCATAATATTTGGTTATTGATAGTTGTTAGCTGTTAAATACTCAAATACTGTTGTTTGAAAATTTCAAATTGAAATTTTTTTGCAAAAATTTATGTTTTTTTAATTAAAAAAACTAAATTATCTTTTTAAAATAATATTTAAATAAAAAAATTAATATTAATCTTTAATAGTCATTAAATATAGTAACAATTAACAACTAATAATAATTTACCAAACACTAGCAACAACCAGCTATTAGGTAACAGCCACTAGCCATCAACTATCAGCAACATTTAATAACTGTTACGAACAACTAAATTAAATGAGATTTTAGTGTGAATTTGGTAAAATTTTTTGATGCAGCTGTTAGTTTTTTTATTCCCAACAGCTATATTATAACGTTTGGTTACTGATAGTTATTAGTTGTTAAGTAGTTAAATAACTGCTATTTATAAAAATTTCAAATCGGAGTTTTTTTTAAAAAGCTTCTGCTTTTTTAATTAAAAATATTAAATTATTATCTAAAAATAATATTTAAATAAATAGTAAATATTTATATTTATATTTGACGATCATTGAATATAGTAATAGCTAACAGTTAATAATAATTTTACCAAACAACTATAATATTCAGCTATTAGGTAATAGCCACCAGCTACCAGCTAACAACTTTCAAACGGGACTTTAGATTATATAGTTTGGGAGAATTAAATGAGAGATTTCAAAAAAATTTATGAATTCTATGAAAATTTATTGTTTCAATAATAAAAAAAAAAGTCAAAATTTATGGTTATTCAAAAACTATCATTCACTACAATACCTCATTTTGAGGGTTTTAAAATTTTATATAAGAAGTGAGATTTTAGAAAATCTCTCATTTTAATGAATGAAGGATTTTGTAAATTATTTTTTTTATTACAAAAATGCTATTAAAATTAATTTCCAAACAAGTGAAATTTTATAAAATCATAGAATAAAAAATTTAGATTTTTTAATTCTATAAATTTCAATAAATTTAATAAATTTTAAAATTCTCATCCTAAATGTAGCCTTAAATAATACTAGATGAGCCAAGTCTAAGAACCTTAAAAAATATATATACAAATAAAACGAAAAAAAGCAGAGCCGTTAACCTTAAAAAAAAAATTCAAAAACAGATGATCTATTTGATTATTTCTCTTACGACAATAAAATGTTATCATATATAAAATTATTTTTACATAATATAAAATATTTATATATGATGGGATTATTATCATGAAATGAAAGAGATTATAAACTAAATTTAAATAGGAAACTATGTCTTATTCTAATGATAGAATGATACAACTTTAAGAATCAACGTTAGAGTTTGAATTTTACTCTAAATCTAAATTTAGATAAGGATTACCCTAAATTGGGTTGAGGGGGACTGCTGTATATTTTTACACAACAGCTACTAATGTGTCCAATTTTAAGTACTTATAAATTTTTATAAAAATTTATAAAAATTGTAATTTGATAGTGTTTCATATAATGAATCTAATGATATATTTTTTATGCTAAATAAAAATCAAATTGATAGAAAAAATATATTTTAAATTTTGTGTATTATATTTAATGGTCTAAATTTAATATATTTATAATGCATTTTTAGCTATCCATTTGATTTTTGTTTATCATAAAAAATATATCATTAGATTTATTATATGAAACACTATCAAATTACAATTTTTATAAATTTTTATAAAAATTTATAGGTACCTAAAATTAAACACATGAGAAGCTGCTGTGTAAATCTTCCTAAATCTTATCACCGTTAGATTTTGTGGTTAACAGTAGTCATTTAGTATTGTCAGTGGCATTAAGAATCTCATCAACCAAAGATGGAATGTACACATAAAGCAATGGGTTGAGGGGGGTTGTTGTGTATTTTACACAGCAGCCTCTCATGTGTCTCATTTTAGCTATTTAAAATTTTTTTAAAATTATATTTTGATAGTGTTTGATATAATGAATTTATTGATATATTTTTTATACTAAATAAAAATTATTTAGATAACTAAAAATGTATTATAAATTTTATATATTATATTTAGCGATATAGTTAAGTAGCTAAAATGGGCAGCAGGACCTTCAACCCGCTAAAGCAATACCTCGAGAGCATCTTTTATGCTGACTGGTTAATTAGCTCATTAATTATTGAAACAGCCTACTTAAATTTGCGTTTGACTTAATTTTTGGTATTAATCCGTGGCATTAAACGTTAGCATTTGGGCATTTTTAGCCCACAGTTTCAAAATTGATAGGCTTAATTCTACCATGAAATTTTAAAAGGCCTTAATAGAGAACATTAATAAAAATCGGGGTTTTTTTTTGCGCTTATCCCAAAAAAATACAAAACAGAGCTTTTATATAAGAAAAATAAATCGAGTATTTTTTCCGCAGCTTCTTTGAAATTGTAAAATGATTTTTTCCTGTTTCTCTATCTGCAAGTTAATATGTGTAAATATTTAGTTTTAAAGTGTTAAAATTACAAAAAATATTAGAAAAATGATATTTTTAAACTTTGGGAGGCCATATATACATATTTTTAAAAAAAATAAATAAAAAATATGATTAAAAAAATAAATTTTTAAAAATTTGGGGGCCATGCATCCCCTCCAGCCTAACTCACCATGGCAAACAACAACTGTAGGATATGGAAATTCAGTAACTAATTTATTTGAAAGAATTTTGCAGAAGAGAAACAGTAATGAATTCAAGAATTTTGCAAAAGAATTACAGATATATAAAATTCATCCATTTCAAATTCCGCAATTATTATTAATCTTGTCAAATACCACCTCCGACTTTCATTATTTGTTTATTTATTTATTTGGTGGAAGTGATATCATATTCTGCATAAAATATACAATTTAGATTACCAACTAGGAAATTTCAATATAAAAACATTGCTTATATATACAAGTTGACCATTGTTGTTTCTTGAAATGATTAAAATAAAGGATAATCACTATAAAATTTTTATATTTTATTATATTATATTAAAAAATTTATATATTTTTAAAATTATATACTTTGATTTCATTATATTATGAGTTTTTTTTTGTTTATTTTTACCTCATCTTTCATCAGTCAATAATCAAAAAATTAATTTTTAATTAAAATATTTATTAAAATATATAAAATATCTCTGTTATTTATCTGCCCCAAAATTCACCCTTTTTCTTCTTCTTCTTCATTTCAAAATCAAAATCAAAATCCTTAATCCAAAACTCTATAAATTCATTCTCTTCTTCTTTATAATGTATTGATTCTACCCATAAACACAAAACCTCAAAACTCTATTTTTACACTACTAATAAACCGATCGAGCCCAACCACTGCTATCAAAATGCAGAGACGAGATGGAAGAGGAGTTGTGAGCTCTGGTGATGGAACCCAGTGGCGGCTTTGCTAGATATCGATCTTCAGCGGTGATGGTCTGTGATTTCGTGAAACCCATGCTCCATCATCAGCCACCATAGATACAATGCTGCTATATTCATGGGGTACGCATAACTCTCATTTGCTCGCTCAATCGAAGATGCTCCACCATATGCCACCATAGACACCACAGAACCGATCCGTTACCTCGGGGCTCCTTGATGTAGGCCTATATTTATGCTCCTATCACTGATTTTGGTTCCAAGCGAGTCTAATCTTCTTCTTCAATTGTCACATTTGCTTCAATCTCTTTAATTGTCGTCATCAACAATTCCACCACCATCCACACCGCTAGCAATAGGGGAGGCAGCAGGGCTTTATTTGGTGTTGCCATTTAGGGTTTTGTATTTGATTGAGATACATACTTTTAAGTGCATGATTCATCTTACAGTGAATGAGATACTGAAATTCTGGTTGGAAAATATATACATTATAGTTCTTTAAGTTATGGTTATTTGCACCATATTTGGTTTCCAGAAAAGAATGAAGAAGAGAGGATACGAACAACGGAGACAAGAACAAGTAGAGAAGGATCAATCTTAAATGAGAACAGAGATGCAACCCATTTTAGCATTTCTGTAGTCACAGCTTCTCGGGGATTTTTGACAAATTTTGAAGACGTTTACAAGCTTTGGGCATTTGTTTCTCAATTCTTAGACGCTGATTTTGTTGAAAAAGAGAGAGAGAGATACACAGCTCTTAATCAAAAAATGATTGAAGTTTAATTTACTCCTTTTCTTATTATTAGTTTTTTTTATTATTATTTTAAACTGAAACTTTTTTGCAGCTAATTCTTTTTTTTATCCATATTTCGAATACTTTGCATGTTTTTCAAATAAATTTTTTCATATTTAAAAATTAAATCCTAATACTATTCTCAATTATTGAAGGACTTTGGATTTAATTAATTTATGTTTTGAAAGGGTTTAATTAATTTATATTGTGTATTATTAAATTTGAAGATAGTGGTGTTGATATGATTTGGTTTTAGTGTTATAGAAATTAATAGTATTTAAATGAAAATAAAAATAAAAATGAGAGGTATTATAAATTTTTTATATAAATTTAACGGAATTTTAATAAAAATATTTCAAATTTTAATAAAATTAAAATTCAGAAATTTTATAATATAATTTTAAAAATATAAAAAAATTTTAATATAATATAATAAAAAAAAAAAAACTTTATAATAAATATCCCTTAAAATAAACCACAACAGCAAATCAAATGTTATATTGACTTGACTCATTTAAATTAGAGTTAACAAATGAGGAGAGAGAAATGTGGACTCTCCTAGGAAACATGTGACTTGCTTGAAGTTGAGGGTTGAGGGAGAGCCTTCTTGTCGAGGATGCCTTATGCCGAGTCTTATTAGATCTGGCCCAAACTGGCAAGGAGGCTTTCCTCGTTATTATTTTGAAGGCCTCAGTGGTTACTCCTTGCTTGTCAAGTTGAGGGAGTCCATTTTTTAGTCGAGCCCCCTTGTATCTTGGGCTTTATCTGTTTGGAATGGGCCCAATAACATTGGATCAATCTATCATCCAAGAAATAGCTATACTTTATTGGCAAATTTGGAAAGTGAGAATTGAGTTTGTGTTACAACATATTTCTCCTAATCCAAGTGGGACAGTTAAACGTACTAAAAGAGCTCTCTTGGAATCTGTTTTACTGTTGACTAATAATACTGGTAATCAGCCTACTGTTAGTTTGCAACAGTGGCAACCCCCACCTGATGGATTTTGTAAAGCCATTAGTGATGCTGCTTATTGTAACTCTAATGGCAAGGCGGATACTGAGGTGGTGATCAGAAATCCCCAAGGCAAAGTTAAGGGAAGTGAAGCTTTTTGTTTATGTGCTTCGAGTTTGCAGGCAGAAGCACAAGGGGTTCTGGCTGCAGTTTCCATTGCAAAATGTCTGGGTTCGAAGAACATGATCTTTGAAACAGATGCCATATCAGTTGTGCAAGCTTTAACAGAATACAATGTTTAAATTTTGGGAAATTGAAGCACTCATTTATGTCATTAACAAGCACCTTCCTTTTTTTTTTTTATAATGTGAGATTTATGTATATACCTAGGTCTGTTAATTTAGCAGCAGATTGTTCAGGTAAACAGGTTTGCAACAATAGATGTCCTATTGATTGGGTAAGAAATCCACCTCTGGAGTTGGATTTAATCCTTTGTAATGAGGCCTGCAGGCCCCCTATTTGAGTAATGAAAGTTGCATCCATTTCTCAGAAAAAAAAAAAAAGCCACTGGATATTTTATCACAGAAATATTTCTATCTTATACCTAAAACTATGCATGCTTCAACTTTTTTTTTTTTTTTTTTTGGCTTTGATATTCTCGAGTTATATTTTTCTACCCATGAAACTCTTCTTTTTTTTTTTTCAAGTTCAGAGCAATAATTAATCCTCTGTGTTTTCTTTACACAATTAGAATGAAATCAATTGGCTTAATTGAATGATTCCCATTAACTTAATCTTTAATTAATTGCATATCACTAATCAATATGTGTAAATATATTTTCTTGCAGAGTCAAATTAACCATTCAATTGATTGTCCATTATTGTAATTACTAATTCAATCCAAATCTATCCAAATCTTTTGTTTTGTTTCATCCAAATCTATCCAAATTTTTTGTTTTGTTTCGTATCTTATTTTCTATTTTATATAATTTTATATGTGTCACATTAATTTTTTTTTAATATGTTAATAATTAATAATTTTTTATTAATAATATATATATATATATATATCATTTTGATTTTTTTCTCTTATTTAATATTAATTTTATTATATATATATATATATATATATATATATATATAATAAAATTAATATTAAATAAGAGAAAAAAATCAAAATTGCTACCAACACAGGTCGTATCTTACAGAGTCAAGTCCTTATCTTTATTTTTCATTATTTTTAATTCCATTCATTCATTTATTCTGGTAGGCAATCCATTTATCTTGGTAGGTATTGCGGGTACAGAACAAGAAAAGAGCAGACACACATTATTACATTTTCGTACTAAAAGAAAGCAGGAACAGCCGTGTTTTGACTTTTAGGTCCAGGCTTTTACATCTTCAGTTAATGTGCTAAAAAATTTCATTGGATTTTGACACCTCCTAAGCCACATTTGAATTAAAAATTTTAAAATTTATGAAATTTATTAAAATTTATAAAATTAAAAATTTAAATTTTCATTTCATAAATTTATATAATTTTATTTATTTGAATTAAAAATAAAATTCATTAATTTTAATAATATTTTTATAATAAAAAATAATCTACAAAATTTTATATTCATTAAAATAAAAAAAAAAATCAAAATCCCAACTTTTATATAGGATTTTAAAAATATTAAAAGTGAGAGATGTTGTGAAAAATGTATTTTAAATAATTCATAAATTTTGACTATTTTTTTTATTAATCAAATAAAAAAATTTAACGAAATTTATAAATTTTTTAAAATATTTTATTCAAATTCCATTAATCAAAATATAATCCTTATAAAATTTGAAGACTAAATTATTATAACACCCTTAAAGTTTGACATAATTAATATTTTAATTTTTTTGCATTAGTCTTAATATTTAGATTTGAATAATGACTTTAGATATTTTAATTCTTATTAATTTTAAATTAATACTTTTAATCACTAAATTAATTTTGAGTAAATATGTTAGATTTTGGTGGATTAAATTATTTTATAGCATAATAATTAAAGGATTAAAGAATATTATATTTAAAAATCATAGGATAGAAAATATAATATAAAATAAAATGTGAAGAATTAAAATAAAGTAAAATTTTCATAATTTTATCAATAAAAGTTAAAATATTTATCATAAAAAAAATTTAGACATTGAAAATATTAACTAATTTTGAAATAATCAGTATTAAAATGTTAATTATATCAAATCCTAAAGGAATTAGAGTAAGCTATCCAAATTATTCTCTTGATATTTTATCTAATATTTTTATACAATTTAATTTAAATTATGCCTATATTTATTTAATTAGGATTAAATTAGTTATTTAAGAATTTAATTTTAAATTATTTATTTTTAAAATTAGTTAGTTTAATTTTAGTTATATTTTTGGATAAATAGATTCGAATTTATCTAAAAATTTTGAAATTTAATTTAACTTGTTAAATTCTATCTAACAAATATAGTTTATATCTAAAACTCTCAGATTTTGTATTTAGGTCAAATAGGTAAGTGAAAAAGTAGCTTTATGAGTTGCAAATTCGAAAAAGATATGTTTTAATTCGGTATATATTTCACCCAGTCAAAATATGGTTTACCCGATCAAATCGTGATTTATCTAGTCAAAACTTGGTTTAACCGGTCAAAGGATTTTAACAGAGCAAATTTTACACAGAATATTTTGACCGGGTCAAAATTCAGTAGGTCAAAATTGAGACTACCAAGTTAAACTAAAGTTTTTTAGTTTATACGAAGGAGACCTACTTTCTTATAAGTAGACGTCTAAAGGGGCCAGAGAAAAGGGGACGTTTCAAGGAGATTAATTTGAGAATCCTCATTATATATTTTTCTCTGATTTTATTCCGAGGGCAAAAAATTCAGTGTGAGAATTTAGCAAGTTTAATTTCTGCTTCGAAATCTATTGTAAGTTTATTTCATACATTATTTTTTTTAAACTTAAATTCGAAAGGAAGAGTTCGAATTTATGCTTTTAGTACTCTTCCACATTTTATTTAAATATGTTCTTATGAATTTCAAGATTAATTTATTAATTTTCTTTTCGTTTTCAATTATAAGTAACTAAAACACCTCATAGGATTTAGATGGATTCGTTGAGTTAATTTGTGATTTTTGAAGTTCAAATTGATTAGTGGAGATTAATTAGGATTAATCTGTTAATTTTAAAATTTAAGAATAGTGAGATTAACAAGCCATTAATTTTATTAATTTATGATTTTATGTGAAGTAGCGATAGTGGAAACATAAAATTGGTTCACGAAATTAATAGATCTAGGGAATATGTTGCTCAGGGATAATGACACTCCTTTGTGATCCTTTGTAAGGGTTGTCTAAAGAATTTAATGCATTTGTGTTAACGTCCAAAGATCACGAGAATAAACTTTGGTTTAGCGTAAATATTTGTAATTCGCCTTGAGAAAGGGTTTAACATAATTTTGGGAAATCTAGTCATTAATCCTAAGTAATTGGATCTAATTAAGAAAGAAAGCTAGAAATCATAAATTGATTGATCAATCTAGACCCTAGGCTTTATAAATCTATTTTTATAAATTATTGCTTAATTTAGTTTTAACTAAATTAGTTTCAAAAACCTCCCAACCTATTATTTTCCAAATAAAAAAATAGAATTAAGGTGATTCATTGATAATCCTTTTCCTCATGAGAACGATATTTTCTCATCACTATTACTTGCAAACGCGATCTGTACACTTGCAATTTTCGCTCATTAAGTTTTTGGCGCCATTGTCGGGAAATTGCGACATTGTCAGGTTCACATTCTTTAATTCTGGACTATTAATTTGGAATTGGTATTACTAACTAGTTTGCTTGTTGATTTTCGGGTTTTATGCAAGGCAATTCCAACGAAAAATCACTGGACTATGATCCTGAGATTGAGCATATGTGTAGAGCCAACAATAAAGTAAGAAAACAGCGAATCGAAGCAGAACAGGCAAGGCGGGCTGAGGAACTTCAAACCTTAGCCACCACAATCGGGGAACATCCATCCTTGGCAACAATTATCGAAGTGGAACAAACCCAGACCGTCAACTTCGACAATGAAGAAATCGAGGAACTCAATCTCAAAAATATGGCGAAAAATGAAAATCGTCCTATGCAGGAGTATGCTATGCAAAACTCCCAACTCAGGCCTACCATACAAAGGCCGGCAATTGCTGCGAATATTTTTGAAATCAAGCCAACAATCATCCAAATGGTGTAAAACTCTCAGTTTGGGGGAAATACGATCGAAGATGCTAATGCCCATCTGGCAACTTTCCAGGCGATATGTGATACTTTTAAAATAAATGGAGTGCCCGAAGATATTATTAAACTGAGGCTCTTTTCCTTTTCTTTGAGAGACAAGGCAAAGACATGGTTGCTTAGTCTAGATCGTTGTTCCATAACTACTTGGGACCAAATGGCGAAAACTTTCCTTGGCAAATATTTTCCATCTAGGAAAACAACAAAACTCCAAAGTGATATTACTAGTTTCAGACAACACAAATCTAAATGAGTTCACAATGCCAATCTAGATAATAATGGTAAGGGTCTGTTTAAAGAGTCTGAAATTGGAGTTGAAATTGAAATTGAAATTTTCAATTCTAGTGTTTAACAGCTATTTAAAATTAAAATTGGAATTCTAACTACATTTCCATAAAATTGTAATAACTAAAAACTAATTTCATAATTTCATTCTCAACACATAAGAGTTATAATTCCATAATCACCACTACAATTCTTTCTTCCACCACCACCTCCAGTACCACCGACACCGCCACTTCCAGCGTCACCGCCAACAACAATAGTCCGCCACCACCAGCAACGATGACTCACCTGACGGTCATCGTTGGCGACGGTGGCTTGCTGGATCATCATCGCCAATGATCCACCACCACTGCCACTGCCACCGCCAGTGGTCCACCGCCACTTCCAACTTCACCGCTATTTTCATCGATACTAATTTTTTATTTAATTTTAATTTCAATTCTAATTTTTTTTATGCGAAACAAATATTAGAATTACAGTTTGAACAAAATTCTAATTTTAGAGAATTAAAATTAAAATTAAAATTAAAACTCTTAATTCCAATTTCAATTTCAATTCTTGTCCCTATTCGAAACCTAAAAGATTTTGTGTTTATATTGCAGCCATGCCCAGGGACAAAACAAGGGAGGGATCCTAGGGGCTTGGACCCAAGCCTAATAGTCCCCTTTGCTAATATGTTAAATATAAATACTATGAAAAATATAAAAAAAATTATGAAAATAAAAATTCGCCCTCCAATAATAATCAAAATAGTACTTTACCCACCACCAATATTTAAGTTTCGGTAACAAGGAACTTGGAAGATCTCGATTCTTTTTTTTTTTTTTTCGGTTAAATATAAGATTCACAAAAAATAAATATAATGTATCACAACAAAATTTTATATTATTTTAATACTAATTATTAATATCGTGATTTTTATAAAAATAATATGAAATAAAAAAAATAATAATGTATCCTCATTTCTTTTGAAACAGGACTTGGTAAATTTCTACTTTATTAGACATTAATCAATATTTGAATATTAATTTTCTTTTGTGATAATGAATTGTTTTTTCTGTAATGTTTTTTCTGAATGTCTTTAAAAATTATAATATATTCTACAAAATATTTCAAATAAATATTTTATAATATTAAGAAATTAAAATTGTTATTTTTATTTGAATAAATTGAACAAGTGAAAAATAATTGCAGGGAGAAAATAAAATTATTTTGAATTGAATGAAATTACTTCTTATTTTTATTCTAAATATACTCTATTTATAAAATTATAAAACAAAAAATTAACTTTTATTTTATATAAAATAAATAAATAAAAAATATAAGTTCCTACCATGTTACGGTAGTAGGAAATTAGGCCCCAGGCTTCTACATTTTTTCGGTTAATGAGTTAAATAAGATTTTATTAAATCCTGATACCTTCTAATAAAACCTGGAGGATAATTTATCATAGCAGTCCTGAGAGTTAATATAATTAACATTTTAATTCTTATTATTTTAAAATTAATAGTTTAATTCCTAATGAATTTCAATAAAAAGGAGTAACTACATTATTTCAGTTTTTGTTTGTAAAATTTACATTACTCACGGATAGAGTGAAAGTCAAACTGATTGAATTTATTAAATTAAATTAAATTAAATTGAATAAATTAAATCGAAATCTATAATTTCATAATTTATTTGATTTGATTTAATTTAAAAAATAAAATAAATCGAAAGTTCAGTTTGAATTACTGTTTAAGTAATTTTTTTTCATTTTCAAATAGAACCAAACCAAAATTATATATATATATATATATATATATATATATATATATATATATTATTTTTTATCATTATTATAATTAAATATATTTAATTTAATTTTATATATAATTATATTTTTTTAACTTAATATTAACTGAAAATTAAAAAAAAAAATCATCTATAAAAATTAACTAAAAATAAATAAAAAAAAATCTAATTTTTAAGAAAAAAATATAAATTTTGGGTGTGTTAATTAATGGAAAAGATAAATTTTAAGTTGTTTATTATTAAATTATTTTTAAATTTTTTTTATTATTGATACTTTATCGTTATTTTATTTTAAATTTATAATAAAATAATTACGATTTATAAAAAAAATTAATTTAAAATCGATAAATTAAATATTTAAATCAAATTAAATTAAATCAAAATTAATAATTTAATAATAATTATTATTTTATTTGATTTAAAAAATTTTAAATCAAAAATAATAATTTGATGTTACTCCATTTCCGCCAATTTGCAACGATAAGGTCAATGATTGATCAGAAAATGGATCAATCCAAACAAACAAACAATAATGGAGATAGGTGCTAGTCAATTGCTCTCCAACTTCCTCCTCATTTATTTTTCTTATTTCACCCACTGATGGAGATATGTTTTACCCTTTTCATTTCTTGCAATGCTTTTATTTTGGTAAAATGACAGGAAAAGAGGGGACACTTCATTTCATTTCCTCGAACATGTCTTGTCAAAAGTTAAAGAAAACAGTAGAGGACAAAAAATATTAAAGAAAATTGCTCCTCCCCGATTAGGTTCAATCCTCCATTGCTGCAAATCAATTTATTTTTATTTTATAAGAATTTCTTTAACTAAAAATATCATTTTAGAAATTTTAAATACGATATCATAAATAATAAAATACAAAAATTTTGAAATTAAAATAATATAAAATTTTAAGAAAATATTTTCTTTAAATATTTTTATATTCATGTTTTTATTACTTAAAATAAATGTAATTTCTTTTAAAAATGAAACTTTTAAAATAATCAAAAATACTAAATATTATAAATTAATTAGCTTGTGATATTAATGACAACATACACTACGATATAGTTACTCGTAGCACCATTGAATTAATAGCAATTCTTTTCAATCTTGTGGACCATTTACAATTCAGTTAATAGGACTCAAACAATGTGGGAATGCAAAATCTTGTGGTCCATTTAGCTTTTACCCATCCCATAACTAATCAATTAATAAAGAGATATTTTAATTGCTTGAATTATTTTAATAGATATTTTCATTTTATTAACATTATAAACATATAAAAACATAACAGAAATCATGATAAAATAAAAAAATATAACAAACATACACTAAAATACATTAAATAAAAGTAATACACAAATAAAAATAAAAACAAGTGTAGGAGATGCAAAAAATTTAGATGCAACCGAAAGACATATATATATATATATATATATATATATATATATATATAATAATCCAACCCTAGTTTTTAATATATACAAATTGCAAATTTAATAAAATTAAAAAGGTAAATTCCCATAAAATGGTATATATTGTACATATATTAGTATCTATATTTTTTTATGATTAATTACTATAAGATTCATGCATTTTGATCGATTATATTCAAAAAATTTTATATTTTTAAAATTATACTAAAAAGTCTATACATTTTGATTCTGTTAGAATTCGAGATCTTTCTATTAGAAAATCTGTTAAATTTATATAAAAAGTCCAAAATACCCCTCATTTTCAATTTAATTTTCACTCAAATGCCACCAATTTCAACCACACCAAAAATTTCATTTTCACTACTACTACCACCACCACCACACCACCATTATCAACCCATGTTACTACCAGTCTTTATGAATCCATCTGACAAATAGGATATTTATTTTAGGACGGATGTAATATTTATATGTTAACAAAATCAACTTGCCCAGGACATACTCACTTTTTATTTCAAATTCAAAATAAAATTTCGATAATGGCCACTATAATTCTTGTCTATACATGTGTAAAAATTTATCTCATATATCTAACTAATGAGTAATGAGATATTTTAATTTTTTTTATCTTTTTCAGTGAAAATACATTAATATTCTTTTTCCTTCGTATTCTCTTATTTCATCTTATTGAATTGATATGGTAAAAAATTTTCCTGTTTATATGATTGTTAAATTTCTCTTAATTATTTAATAAATAATTAAGAGAAATTATTTGTTAAATTATATAAACAAATAATTACCTTTCAAATTATGTGTAAATTTATTTAATAATATATTAATTATATATTAAGAGAAATTATTATTATTTTAATTTATTTACAGGCAAATATTTTCTTTAAAATTTAATATTTTAATTTTTAAAATATATTGACAAAATAATTTCACATGCAATATTTTTAAGTGAACAAAATTATAATTATTAATTATCAAATATTTTATTTTATATAAAATAAATTTTTTAACAAATAAATAAAATATATTTAATTAAATGTGTAATTGTACTTTATAATTACATTAAAATATTATTTCATTCGTTATAATGACAAATTTTAGATTTTTATATCCCAAATAAAATTATGTGTTTTTTCAAACTATATTTTTTTACGGTAATATGATTTTAGAATAGTAAATGCATTAAAGTATAGAAAAAGACGTGTTAGTTAGGCATTAACCACATAAAGCTATACTCTGAGGCTTTTAAATAGACTTAAAAGTATACTATGAGAGCCAAGTCTAAGAACGAAAAAGGGCGGAGCGAAGCCTGACTGCAAAAGAAGATTGAACAGGTTTTATGCTTATCTTTTTTTTTTTTATATTCAGTTACTCTTTTATATTTCAAATTCAACTTTTTTCTTTTCTTTTTTTTTTTAAAAAAAATAACTTTTTCATTTAAAGATTTATAACAAACTCAAACATTGTCATATCTTTTATAAAATAAAAGTTTTATTTTTATTGTAGACTCAAGATTTCTAATTAGAAGGGGTTAAAACTATAAAAAAAAGTTAATAAAAACAGCTCGACATTCTTTCAAATCATTAGAATTATCTATATTCATATTAATTAACATTTCCTTTTTATTTTAATTATATATATACATATATAAGCAAGTTAATTCATAAGATCTTAGAAAATAAAATCGATAATAAACATAATGAGTTTAATTTTAAAATTTTAACATACAATTATTTAACATAAATCTGTATAAAAAAAATTACTCAATTTTGATTTTATTGTAGTAAAATTGCCAATTTGTACCCAAACACCTCCTAAATGAATTGTTGTTTTGATTTTTTTTATGGCTCTGCCCCTGAATATACATCATAAACTAAATATAGATATCTCAAATATTTAATCTTTAACTAAAATGCCCAAAATCCTCATGTAACACTCTCTATCACACAGGAAAGAAAGAAAACTGCTGTGATATGTTATATGTAAAAGATAAATAAAAGCAAGCAATTATAAGACCTAAAAAACATGACTTAGTCATTTTATATATTTTATTCTAAAAATATAAGATGTCTTGTCATCGCATATATTATTAATATATCTGTGTCTCAACCAGTCATTTTATATATATATATTATAGGCTTGGTTCTAAATTTACTTGAAATTAAAATTTAGTTCCAAGCTATTGATTTTTCAGAGCTACTTTTTTTGTAACTACTAGAATTAGTACTTTTGCTCACTTTCATATCTAGCAATGTTAATCCGAGAGTTGTGTTATTTCTGATTGTCGTCCCACCTTTGACTAGTTCTATTTAGAATATGGAAATTGTGGGAACATCAAAGAAACAAGAGATGAATAATAGCGACAACCAAGTTTCAGTTGATATTGGCGATTTGGAAGAGTGTATGGAAAGGGAATTGGATACATTGCGTTCGCATCCTTTATCAGATCAATGTTGTATATATAAAGTCCCTGAACGATTACGTGAGTTAAATGAAATAGCCTACACTCCTCGAGCAGTCTCCATTGGCCCTCTTCACCATGGCAAACCAAACCTAACAGCAATGGAAGAACATAAAAAAAGGTATCTTATTGATTTTCTTGAAAGATATAAACTAAATGTACGGGATCTCATCAAAATTACTGAGGAACATGAAACGAGATTGAGAGAAAGTTATGCAGAAACCATTGATATTCCAAGAGAGAAGTTCATAAAACTGATGATAGTGGATGCTGTTTTCGTAATTGAATACTTCCTTAAACTTAATGTCACAAAATACCAAAGTGAAAATGATCGTATATTTGGTAAACCGAAAATGGTAAACGAAATAGAATTAGATCTATTTTTGATTGAAAACCAGGTTCCTTTCTTCTTTCTTGTCTACTTGTTTAAGCTATCTATTAATTATCTTGAAGGACTTTCTATGATTGAGCTTGTTCAGACCTTTCTAACAAACCAAGGATTTGCGGTAGTAGAAACTAATAAGTTAATGGAGGAAACTAGCTCTCAAGTGCAGCATCTTGTTGATTTGCGAAGAATTAGGCTGTTGCCATCAGAGCCAAACCCAAAGAAGCAATACAGGAGTCTTTCTATACCTACTATTACGCATCTCCACCAAGCAGGAGTAAAGTTCAAATCAAGTTCAAGTAAATGCTTACTTGACATACAATTCAATAATGGTATTTTGGAAATTCCAAAATGGAAAATAACTGATGACACTGAGATTTTGTTTAGAAATATCCAGGCTTTTGAGATGTGCCATGACTATGATTATTATCTTAATGACTATATTACTATCATGGATCGCCTTGTCGACAGTCCAGAGGATGTCGAAGTGCTGGTTCAAAATGAAATTATAGAAAATTGGTTGCAGGATAGCCAAGCTGTAGCAACTTTTGTCAACAACTTGGGTAAACATAATATTGTAGGTAAGAATTTCTATTTTGTTGATCTAATTGAAGGTCTTAATAAGCACTGCATCAAGCCAAGGCACAAGTGGAAGGCAACATTGAAGCAGCAATATTTCAATAATCCATGGACAATCATATCTGTTATAGCAGCAACTTTTCTCCTAATCCTCACAGTTATCCAATCAGTATGTTCTATTCTTCAAGTAATCTAGTGCTTCTCATTTTAATTTGCTGTGTACTTAAAATTAAAAACTACCTGGTTGCGTAGTATTGTTCTATTTTTCTATTGTGTTTTGTTTGTTTGTATCCCACCCATATGTAATAAATTAATAAGGATTAATAAATATTGTGAAGAATTAATGTCAAAGTTATATATATATATATATGTCTCAATTAAATTTAAATTCACTAGTCAAAAATTTTAACTTAAAAATTATATTAAAAATAATAAGTAATTTAAATTTTTAAATAATTTTATAATCTAAAAATTTTATTACTTATTATTTAATTTTAAATTTTATCAAATATTGATTATTAATATAGCTAACAAGTTGTCTATAAATTAACCCTATGATATGCTGCACTTGAACCTCCCCCATTACCATTTTTTTTTTCTTGTGCGTGTCACACTATACTATGCTTGTTTTGCCATTCAACTAAACATTAAGGGGTAATTATATGGTTAATTATTGTTTCCAAGTCTAAATGTGTATTTGGTATTGGGTTTAAGAATTTTTTTTTTAATAAATTATTTTTAGATTTTATAGAGTTAGTTAAGGAATTATAATTTTGGATTAATTTTCAATTTTCAAATTATAATTTATCAAAAATAAAAAAATAATTTAAAACACAATTTTTAAAAGCAATCATAACTTTATTCTAGACAGATACTAAATTATATAAAAGGGTTTACAAATATTGTAGACAAGTTTAATATCGAATAAACTTTAGCAAAGGCTAAAGAAGTGAGAAAAAACTGAAAAAAACAAAAATCTAACCCAACTAAATCTAATTCGATCGATTCTATTCAAAATTCATTTAATATAATCTAAGTATATATATTAGCAACTCATTTAATTTTATTTGACTTTTTTTAATTATTAGTATTACAAATTAGTTTTTATGTATTATACTAAGTTCATCTACATAATTGGATTAAAAATATATCATTGATTTTAAAATTAAAAAAAAAATTATATAAAAGAAAATTCATTTATAATCTAACTCTAGCTAAAAATTAAAATTTAGTCTAAAAAATTAGAAACTTGATCAATAAATTTCTCATTTTTATTCTATTTTCTAGATCTACAAGTCATGCTCAACTTGGTAGTTAAGTATGAATCTATGCACTGAGACTTGTTAAAAAGATTTTTACAATAGCGAAGTCTAATAAGAAGCAAAAATACCAAAAGAAAAAAGAAGACCGGAGCCTGCCCACAAAGAAAATTAAACAGGTTTTATTCTCATCTCTAAGAAAATTAAACAGGTTTTATTCTCATCTCTCTTATATTTTCAATTTTTCCATATATATATATATTATCAATTCTTGCATAATTTAAAATTTTAATTGCAATTTCACCATCCTGTATTTAAATTAATTCAAATGATGAAAGAGAAATTATCTTAAAATTCATTATATCATACTGCATACTCTGCAAATAAGTCTTTAATTTTAACTGGACATGAATTGCATGATCTTGTTAAAAATAAAAATAAAAATTGAATTACAAATTTCAATTTTAATTCTAATTCTCTAGAATTAGAGGTGTTGAAATTATTATTTTAATATTTGTTTCACACAAAAAATTATAATTGAAATTGAAATTAAATAAAAAACTAGTATCAATAAAAGTAACAATAGCATTGGGAGTGGTGGTGTACCACCGACGATGACCGTTCAACGAGTCATCATCACTGGCGATAATAGTTCGACGGATAATTATCACCAGCAGTGATAGATCGACAAGCCATTATTGTCGACGATGATGATCCAATGAGTTTTCATCATAAACGATGACGATGATAGTTATGGTGGACCACCATCGCCGGACAGTGATAAACCATCGTCATTGATGATGGTGGACCACTATTACCAGCAGTGACTATGGCAGTGAAAGAGATGATAATAGTGATAATTATAAAATTTTAATTTATATATATATATATATATAATGAAATTGTGAATTTTTTTTTTTAATTATATTATAATTTCTTAAAATTATAGGTGCAATTTAAATTATAATTTTAAATAATTATTAAATACTAAAATTAAAAATTTTAATTCCAATTTCAATTTCATACTCTCTAAATACAACTTAAAAGATGACAACTTTTAGTAGCTAATTTTTGCCGAATTCTAGTCGAAAAGTGGTCAGAAACCGGCTAGACTATGAACTGGTCCAAGTATCTGCCTTGGTCGTGGATCATGATTTTAGTGAATCCAGGCCTCCTACCCTGGCCGGACCTGGAATCAGCTACTCTTTTTTTTTTCTTTTTTTTAATGGTAATCAGCTACTCTTTTTGTAACTACTAGAATTAGTACTTTTACTCATTATTATCATCACCTTTGACTAGTTTTGTTTAGAATATGAAAACTATGGGAACATCATCAAAGAAGCAAGAGATGAATAATAGCAACCACCAAGATTCAGTTGATATTGGCGATTTAGAAGAGTTTATGGAAAGGGAATTGAAAACACTGCGTTTGCATCCTTTATCAGATAAATGTTGTATATATAAAGTCCCTGAACGATTACGTGAGTTAAATGAAAAAGCCTACACTCCTCGAGCCGTCTCCATTGGCCCTCTTCACCATGGCAAACCAAACCTAAGAGCAATGGAAGAACATAAAAGAAGGTATCTTATAGATTTTCTTGAAAGATATAAACTAAATGTACAGGATCTCATCAAAGCTACTGAGAAACATGAAACGAGATTGAGAGAGAGTTATGCGGAAACTATTGATATTCCAAGAAAGGAGTTCATAGAACTGATGATAGTGGATACTGTTTTCGTAATTGAATACTTCCTTAAAGTTTATTCCAAAAAATTCCCAAGTAATGATCGTGTATTCAGTAAACAGAAGATGGTAAACGACATTGCATTCGATCTATTTTTTATTGAAAACCAGGTTCCTTTCTTCTTTCTTGTCCACTTGTTGTCAATGGCTGATGATGAAGAACATTCTATGATTATCTAGTACAGATCTTTTTAACAAGCCATGGATTGCCTGCAGTAGATACTAATAAGTTAAGGACTAGCATTCAAGTGCAGCATCTTGTTGATTTGCTAAGAACTTCTCTGTTGCCATCAAAACCATATCGAAAGGTGCCATTCAATACACTTTCTACACCTACTGTTATACAGCTCCATCAAGCAGGAGTCAAGTTCAAATCTAGTTTAAGTAAATGCTTATTTGACATAGAATTCAAGGATGGTATTTTGGAAATTCCAAAATGGGAAATAAGTGACGACACTGAAATTTTATTTAAAAATATCCAGGCTTTTGAGCAGTGCCATGGCACTCATAATTATCTGGGCGACTATCTTTCTATCATGGATCGCCTTATCAACGGCGCAGAGGATGTCGAACTATTGGTTCAAAATGAAATTAAAGAAAATTACATGCAGGATAATCAAGCTATAGCAACTTTTGTCAACAACTTGGGTAAACAAAATATTACAGGTTCCTTTTTCTACTTTTCTAATCTAATTGAAGCTCTTAATGCACACTGCAAAATCCAAAGGCACAAGTGGGTGGCAACATTGAAGCAGTATTATTTGAATAATCCATGGAATATCACATCTGTTATAGCAGCAAATTTTCTCCTAATCCTCACTTTTATCCAAGCAGTATGTTCCATTCTTCAAGTCTAGTGCTTCTACCATAATGTTTCTCATTTTATTTTGCTGTATACTTAAAAAATAAAGACTATCTGGGTGTGTAGTTCTGTTCCTGTTTTCTCTAGTGTTTGTGTCCCACACATGTATAATAAATTAATAAGGATTAATTAATGTTGTGCAGAATTCATTTCCATTAATTCGTATTCAACTAATCACAATTTTTTATTCAATTCATTTCCATTAACACTCATGATCAAACTGTAGCAGCTTTTATCAACAACTTGAGTAAACATAATCCTATATATGACCATTTCAACTTTTCTGATCTAATTGAAGATCTTAATACATACTGCAAATCCCAAGGCATAAGCGGAAGGCAATATTGAAGCAGAAATATTTCAATAATAAGCGGACTATCTCTGTAACAGCAGCTAGTTTTCTCCTAATCCTCACTGTTATCCTATCAGTATGTTACGTTCTTAAGTAGTCTACTTGCTACCATTATGCTCCTGATTTTAATTCTGTGGACTTAAAAGTTAATTGAACATCCAAGTGTGTAGTCATCTCTTGTTCTTCTGTACTGCGTTTGTGTTCCACCGATGTATAATAAGGATTAATGAATCTTGTGAAGAATTAATGTCAAAATAAAACTTCAGCATAGGCTAAAGTTACAAACATTCACAAATATTTCATCTTACTAAAATGCCCTATTAATACAAAGGCCTTTATAAATATACATCATAAACTATAATTGTCTCAAATAACAACACAAAAACACATTTACCAGCACAACTCAAAGCCTCAGGTTTCCCAGCTTGTAGTCCTAAATAACTCCTCTTTCAACACCCTCACAGGAAAGACGTAGAAGACAATGAAAGTAGAGAATTTTTTTTTTTTTACAAAAGCATTTTATATAAGATAATAGTGTGGAAGACGAGATTACAGCAAAGATTTTTTAACAGTTGCTCAAGTGTGCAAAGCCATAAATAAGTTCTGCTTACGAGCATGCTCTGGAATAAGTCGATTGACAATATCCTGTGGTATGCCAGAGAGCTCTGCCAAATGGACGGATACATAATCATTTAAAATGCATATGCAAAATTAAGTGCACCAATGTGCGTTAGGTGTTAATTATCAACTCACCTTGAGGTTTAAAATTGAATAGTGGAGGAAGAGGGCGGCCATTGGGAAGGCGAGTCTCTGGATCCCTTAAATCATCAAAAAAAGGATGCACACAAGCTTCCAACTGCAGTACCAGCAAAGTAAATAAAATTGAATAATAAACTATCTCCAACACTCAGGGAAATAAGAACTAAATAAACATAAACTTACAGCAGTGCATCTCAAATTGGGAGAGTACTGGAAAAACCTACAGACAAGATCCACTGCTTCTGGGGGTAAACGCTTTTGGAAGACCTGGCAGATGAGAATAATGGCAAGACTGAATCTCAATAGCAAATGGACATGACTGTGAGAGGAAATATTAAACAAATGATAAAAGTGGGATGAAAAGAAAATACAGATGGTAGAGTCTAGCGTGAGAAATGAGTAGGATTAATGCAGCCACAAAGTATAACACAATAAGAAAGCTAATTATAGCAAGGAATGCTGAGCAGCTAGAAATAAATGTTTCTAGCAGCATAATTCGAAGACCGTATCTAGGAAATCATATGCAGCATATATTCACTCTTTTCGTGATTCTTTCCAAAACTCTGTTAAGTTAGGAGCAAGTCACTGGAGATTTACATCCCTCATCTTGAAACAACTTCAAAGAGTCCACAAGCAGGCACCATGCTTCAAATTCCAGTTTTTTTTTTTTTTTTTTTCAGTTTTACAGTGGCCAAGGCTGGCTGGATTCCCCAACAACATGTACATATCCAGCTCGAATAGATGTTCCTACCAGCTTATTTTGAAGACCATGTCTAGGAAAAATCTCATGTAACATAAATAGATTGCATTATTCTTACTTAAATATTCAATTTTTTGTTGCGATTATTTCCTAGATTTGGGTAAGCTGTAGAAGTTCACTTGATATAGAAGTCCATTCCTACGAAACCTCTGCACAATGAGATCCTTAAGCCTATAGTGAGTTATAAACAAAGTTCGAAAAGGTCAAATCCATCAAAGGGGACACCAGTCACACCATGTTTCAAATTACAGTAACTTTTGCATGATCTACAGTGGCTAAGCCTGGTTAGATTCCAAACGCAGGCTCTTTCAGAAGAAGCTTGTTTGTGATAGCCATTAGTGCTCTTCTTCTATGAGGTTTTAAGGTTACCATATAAATTCCCAATTTAAATCATTGGCTCACATTCACTCTATCACTGCTTGATTCAAACTCATAAATAGCAACATGGCAATCCTTAGCAAGGGATATGAGACCAAGTGTAAGGATGAAGAGCATACATACCTTGTGCCATGGATGAGGTTTTATCTGTGGAAACTTAAACTCGGTATAGTTTGGATTCATGCACTTTATCTCTTCCCTGGTTGGAGTTCCCAAAACCTGAAACAAATGAACAGAATTGCCTTGAGCATTTAAGTTTCAACTATATGCTTTCATTAAATATAAGTGTTCTCTATCACTTTGATGTTGTTGGCCACAAACTGGCCAAGGAAATAGTCAGATTAAAAAAATATATATATATAACTTTTGGCAGCAGTTTATATTAATATAAACTCATCTGAAGGAGATAATAAATAACGGCATATTATTTCATTTTCAGATTGACTTGATTCAACCCAGAAATAAAGTCTCATAAATGTCATGCATCCATCACAACTTGATACTTTAAGATCTACTGAACTTTCAGGGATTAGAACTTAACTCTCAGATAAGTTATTGGGAAAATCAAGGTATGACATTTCAAAAGGCGCACAAGAATGAAAAGATAATAGCAGCTGAATCTAAAGGCACACAGTCTGTATTTGTTAGTTTGTTTTGGGCTTTTTGCCCTGTAATCAACCAAAAAGAGAAAAAAAAAAAAGAAGATAATATCACCTTAATGATCTCAACTAGTTGGTCAACTCCACTTTCACCAGGAAACAAAGGCTGTAAAATAAGTTAATAATATTAAGAACTGACAAGGAAATGAAGCTTATCAAATTAAAAATGTGTGTGAGAAAGGAGAAAAAGAAGTAACAAAAGAATGGTAATGACCACAATACAGAGAGTAAAACTACCTGTCCAAGTAGCAACTCAGCCATCACACAACCTGTAGACCATATATCAATAGCAGTCGTGTATTCAGTAGCACCAAATATCAGTTCTGGAGCACGGTAGTATCTTGAGCAGATGTAAGAGACATTGGGCTCTCCTTTTACCTTAAAAATGGCAAAGGGAACATATTGAAACAAAGATATAAGACAAATTTAATAATCATTGTTGCCTGAACACTTACCAGCATTTTTGCACTTCCAAAATCACAAAGTTTCAGTTGATGTGTGTGTGGATTCACCTGGTCAATTAAGAATTAACTTTAAAAACTAACAAAAAAAAGGGGACCAAACATCAACAACATTAGTACCAAGAGTACTCTATCACATTGAAACACTTTCTGTTCAACCAAAAGAAAATACAAGTTACAAGATGAATTTCAAATGCAGATAATCATCTTCCATTTAAGCCACAGAGATGCACAAACAGCTGCTACCAAAAACAAACTGTGCCAAATGAAAAAAAAAATGCAACTCTTACTGCATGCACTCTATGACTCCACTAGAACAAATACTGTTTCAGCATGAGAACCAACATAATATGTATTCTTACTTTTCTAGCTCTAAGACTATCAAAGGTTGCAAGTTACTCCTCAATTACCCATTCCTCCAGTCAACAAATAATGAAGATATTGATAATGCAGTAATCACCCCAACCCCCACTGACATAGAACCATAAAGTCTGTATGAACATCTCAGGGTAAAAAAAATGATGGGCCACAAGCCAGTCATAAAACCAATAACATGTGACTGATACAACTTATAAGATAACCCAGCAATAGCAGAAAAATGAACATAAATCCAAAAATGAAGCTTCCTATCATTCTAACATCATTAAATTCAACCTTGTCCTCACGGTTGACAGAGTCATTGAACCCACATGAAGAATTCTTGAAAATTTATTTTTTCAGTAATCTATATAAATTCAAGGTCAAGTTATAAATTTTTCTAGATTAAAAATTTTTGTAACCATGAAGACATATGAACATGTAAGAATTTGATGACTTCTTACAGAAACAAGAAAGATATTAATAAATTTATTTTGATTGTAACTTTATGTATATCAAGTATGATAGCCAATTCTTGAAATAACATGACTTTCAACTCCACCCTCATTCTCAACTACGATTTTTGTATCTTGATTATTCAGTCTCTTCTTTTGTAAGGAAACCTAACTAAATTTGGGTTTTCTTTTTACAGAAAGGCTCCTAAATTTTGTTTTCTAAGAACTTCATCAATTTCCTTTTCCTTAATTTGCCTTGTAGTCGACTCTTATTGTGAATCATCTAATTTCTCCTCAAATTTTCAAAAGATATTATCAATCCTACTCTTATTTTCATATCCAATAAAGCTAGAGAGCCTGAATTCCAAAACTGCCTTGGATCAAACTTGATCTGTCATCAACTGAAAGAAAATATCAAACAGATTATAAGGATATATGCATCAAGACGAGTCAGGTCTCCAGATAAACTGTTTCAAGGAGATTGAGCTCCAATAAAGAAGTATTTTCTCTAATACTTCTTCTCTTAGTTCCTAAGTGTCATATGGTATCTTTAAAGATAATATAAAGAAATGCCTAATTACTTAACTATTTAGAATCCTTAACCATTACAACTTAACTGTAATAGGAAATATAGCTAACTGTTATATATATATATATATATATGTTATATATATATATATATATATATATATAATAAGTGGAAATTTCCTATAAAGTATTAAACCAAAGATCACAACACTGTTGTTCATAGGCTTAATCAATTTCTTTAGCTATAAATACAAATAAATTAAATATTATATGCTCAACAATTTCATGCACAAGGACCTTAGTAACCGGAAATAAAACAGTCTTACCAGTAAGTTCTGAGGCTTGATATCACGGTGACAAATGCCAATGCAATTGTGTATATAGGCAAGTGCCCTGCAGATCTGCATCCAAAAAAATGCAAGAAATCTTAATACATCATAAGAATTTATGATGAGGTGTGCTAACCCAACACCAATATCAAAGACATTGTCATCCAGTTTTGACAACCTATAGTCCCAAATTACATTCTTTTGAATTCTTTTTAAAGCAAATTTAGATATTTTAAGAATGGGCCTATGGAATTTTGACAACGTATAGATTGTAGACCCTATGAAAGTTTTCCCATGAAATAATATATCAAATCCTCTAGCAAGAGGATTTTTGTGGTTAACCAAGCAGTGTGGTTTCATATTCGAGAGGTAATCAAATGTAACATTGTTGGATCACAAGTAGCACTACTAAGAGAATTTAGATACTCCCAATTAGCACCACTCACCATCGAAAGTACAGGTGGAGACGTGCAGTGGAGGGTAGGTCCTTTGCCAACATCAGTCCCTTTAATCATTACAAGGAGACAAATTGTTGATTAATCTCACTCAAAACTTCTTTCCTAACTATGTTGACTGGACAGGGAAGGTGGCCATCAAAACCAGGTGGAATTCGAAACTGTCTTCTATCCCCATTTTCCTGTCCCTTTCCTACTATCAAATTCAACATCCAAACCCCACAAAAATCTCTTCTCAGACTCAAATGTTTCCTTGACATGTTCAATCAGTCGACCAAAAGAATACTCTCTCACAAACCAAATGGAGCCATCACTCCTTATTCCACATTATAAACATCCAAACTTTTATTCCGAAGTTGGCAACTATACCATTTTTCACTCTTAGAGAATGACCTAATAGACATGAGAAATCAGTGACATTTCAGCGGCCAGCCGCCAGCCATAAGCCACCTATGGTATCTGTTATTACTAGCAAGAACTACCTGGCTAATTTCAAAAAGTTTAACCAGTATGGAAGAAAAATTTCAACGAAAAAGGAAAAGGTATAAAAACTCAAATTATGGTGAAACAACGGAAAAATGGTAAAGGATTGGCCCTTAGATTGAATGAGGTCTATGCTGTCACATTCAATAGACATCATATTCCATTAATTCCTGTAGCATGTGATAAAAGAGATCAAAATGAAACCAAAAATCGACGGCATCCACCCAAAAACCCCAGTTACAAGAATTAAAACAAGAAAAGTATCAATTGTAAGGAATTCTAATTGCCAACAATATAAGCACAGTTTCCATGCCATATTCTCACTCATGGAAGCAACAATCATTCAATTATGAACTAAAGAAGAAAACATATAAGACAATACATACCTGATACGTATAGAGTTTAACATATATTAAAGGCATTCTTTGGTTGATCCTGCTGTAGTTCCTTGCAATACGATTGACAGTTTCAGGAACATATTCAAGTACCAGATTTAGGTAAAGCTCTTCCTTGTCTGTTGTTGAAAAGAAACAATGTTTAAGGGAAACAATATTTGGATGATCCAACATCTGCATAATCTGTAACTCTCTATTCTTGTAGCGCTTGTCTTGGAGAACTTTCTTAATAGCGACAATTTCTCCAGTTTCCCTACATTTCGCCTGCACATGATTAAAAGTATTCAAACAATGTAACTCAAGGGAGACAGAAAAGAGCTGATACTAATTCAATGAAGAGCCCTACTTACTTGGAAGACAACACCAAAAGAACCAGTTCCAACCACATGCTCTGCTATATAACTGATTGTCTGTCAACCCAAAATAGAAAAGAGATTGCAGAAGATGTAAAATATCCACCAATTATATACCTGCAATATAAGAGATTGTAGAAGTAAGTTTCCAACCTGTCTAGATTGACCATTTCGACCACCAATCGTGGTTCTTATAACATGTCCTGCTTCAGCTCCCACACCATCAATTATATCTGGTTCACTATCCTGCGACAAAGAGAAAGCAAGGACCACTTCAACAAAGAATAAATTCGCATAAATTCTATGTCTGTCTACAACCATTTAGCTAAAAGAAAATATGCTAGCTACTGGATTATATACAAATGCTGAAAGGATACTTTAAAACATCAAACTATTAAAACAAAAAAGAACTTCTAAATTTTCGCCGACTTACTCTGTCCTCGTCATGGTCCACCTTATCCCTCAATCTCATCTCAAGCATTTCTCTCCCCAGCCAATCAACTGAACTAGATGAACTCTTGAAGCCATTAACAGACCTAGAACTTCCAACTCCCCCATTTCCTAGGCTGGCAGACGCCATTATAATACACGTTATGATTATTACAGTCACTAGTATTTACCACTGTCGCGAAAATTTGCAGTTCTTCCTTCCATCCAATCCAAACACCTATTTTCCTAATAGAATCACAAAATTCCAAGTCAGAAACAGAAAAATTGAACATCCAATAATACGAATACAGATTCACAAAATTCACATAGCATTATTTAACAATTAAAAAAAATTAGGAACTAAAAATATTATCATTGAACTATTAAAATAGATTTCACATAATAGAAACCCTAATCAACATACAAGGAAGATAAATAACTAGTAAAAAACCCACAAATTTCATTGTTTAAAACTCATTATCAATAATTTGCATCAGATAAAGAATTAAATCAGAATAATATCTAATACCGTAAATGAAAACAGAAAATTAAATGGCTTTTCTGTTACAACTATTTACCAAAAATAATAATAATAATAATTAAACACTGTAATTTCAACTAATAATTCATTCCTTATAGCCATGATCTAACAATAAACCAATAACAAAAAAAATCATAAATCTAAAATAAATAAATTTTCAGTAAAAAAAAATAAATAAATAAAAATTGTGAACTGAAATTGACTTGATCGAGACTGATAAGATCTAGACTAAATTAATAAAAATTTCATAGTCAAAAAATAAAGCTCAAATTCAAATTCGAAACACCACAAATGGCTCTCTCTGTGCGTGTATATATATATATATATAAAATAGAACGAGTTAATAAAACCATAACTATACAAAATTCATAGATTCAACTACAGATCGAAAAGTAATTTTGTTGATAATAAAGTTAAACTGACCTGAAAACGCTTAAAGGAAAAGCAGAAGCACATTTCTAGCATTTGTTGCTTTGAAATTCGAAAAGCCAAACGCAGAAGCAGATATTGAAACGAAACTGCTACTAATGAAAAAGTTAGAAGACGAAGAGATGAATAAGAAGAAGAAGAAGAGTGTTTTGTGTGAATTTTTGTTATTGTGAAGATTTTTTAGATTTTTGGATTTTATTTTAATTGTTTTTTTTTATAATTTTTGGGGGTTTTTGGTATTTCTGTTTTGAGTAAGGTGGTGACAGTAACCTGACAATGTTCAATCACCTCTTGTTTCTGACATGAATGAATATATATTATCTGCTGATTACTTCTTCTTATTGGAAGTTCATAATACGCTGTATAATAATTGTATACTATAATGTATATTATATTATTTTATTTTCATTATCCCATACCATATTATTATATTATTATTATTATTTATAACTTTATAAAATATGAGTTTTTTTCATTCTAATTTTTTAGAATGTATCTTCCTATTAACTTATATAACTCCTTTTTGAAAAAGTTTAAAATCGCATTTCTAAGTTCAGATTATGCATTCAGGACTTATTTTCTTAGTATTGATTCCGATTATCAAATTCTGATTAATTAGGAGTAACATGGATTTAATTTAATAAATAAAATGGCTTTTATTAAATTCAATTAATTTTTTTTATTTGAAATTTTTTTAAGTTAAGTATATTATAATTATAATTAAATTATTGATTTGATTCAATTTAAATATTTTTTATTTATCTATTTTAAATAAAAAAATTATAAATTATTATTATTTTATTATAAATTAAAAAAAATTAATAAAATATTATAATAAAAAAATTTCAAAATTAATTTAATATTATATTATACAAAACTTATTTGTCCATTAACTAACACACTTAAAATTTATATATTTTCTCAGAAATTACTTTTTTTTAGTTGATTTTTATAAATGATATTTTTAAAAATTTAAATTATTATTAAATTAAAAAATATATGATTATATAAAAAATAAAATAAAATATATTTAATTATAATAATAATAATAAATAATATATATTATATATAAGTTCAATTCGATTCGATTTAAAATGAGAAAAAATATTCATACTATAAATCAAATCAAATTTTTAATTTATTTTATTTTTAAATTAAATAAATTATATAATTATCAATTTTAATTTTATTTGATGGATTTATCTCCCAACCCCAACGGTGAACAATGATATTAGAAGCAAACACCCTTTTTGTGCCTTTCGGCGTTACTCAAGATTAAATCTCTTTATTGGACAGAGTTCAAAGACCCACTCCATGCTCAGCGTTTGTATTCAGCAATCACCTATTATGTGTTGATCTCAAACTCTTTGCAAACACCCTTTTTCCTTTTTTTTTAATAAAATATAAATTTCATGTTTATATATGTGAAAAAATGAAATTTTAATTATTATTGGATAAGATTATTCATATTCAAAAAATTTAAAAATTGAATTAAATATTATAACTCATAAAAATCATTGATTTTATTAACAATTCAGTCTTAATTCTCAACGTAAAAAATATATCAATAATGTGGTATAAATAAAAAATTAAAACATTTACAATAATATATATATACTACGTTTCTGTGTATTCTTTTTATACGAAGTTATTATACTAAATTGATAAATATTAATTATTTTGATACCCAATATTATGTACCATAATTCAGTATATGAATATTTATATTTTAATAAAAATCTCTAATTTTTTTAAAATTAGATTTAAAAACTTAAAATTTAAGAGTTATGGTCTATTAATAAAAAAATATTCAATTTTAAAAAATATTTTTATTAAATATTAGTATATTGATTTTATATGAAGCATTTTTCATATACTCATTTATAATGTAGTAATAGATTTATTTAATTATTTTTAAAAAAACAAACATAAAATATTTTCTTCTAGTAAATTTTAACTACTAAGTTATTATTATTATTATTTTAATATTAAATATAAATTAGTCAGATTCAGTAGTCTTGAATACTATTTAGTCATACCAAAAAAAAATTATTATTATTTTAACAATTGTCTTCCCTATTTTGAATAATAGAATTATTATATTATAGATTCTATGCTTTGTCCATTGAGATCCTCATACATCCCTTATAGACATATGAGAAATTTATTTAATTTCATTCATTTAAAATATCACTTAGATTAGAGATTCTATGGATGAATCATGCTCTTATGTACTTAAAAACAAAATTAATCAATAAATAAACAAAATCTAAAGAGTGATTTGGATAAGAATTTAACTATAAAATGTTTATATTAATCATTATTTTAATGCATATACAATTATAGATAAAATAAAATAATAAAAACTAATAATTTAATAGTTAATATATTAATTTAATAACCTAAAATATACTATAAATTCAATCTTATATGTTAGTATATCTTTTCTATAATAATATTTTGTGTATAAAAAAAATTATTATTATTATTAGAGAAACATCAAAGAAAATGACTAATTTGATTTGGTTAATTGTGTTGATTTCGTTGGAATCAAAACTTAGATTAAAATAGAATTGGGTAAAGAAATGTCAATCCATTTAATTATATATACCTATTTATTGTCTATTTATTATGATTATAAATTTTTTAGACAGTATTTCTCATATTTAAATCAATTTTGCTAAAAATTGAGATAATAATAAATTATAAAAAGAAAAGAGAAAATTACCCTTTTTTTATGATCTCATCTATTAATTAAACAAAAAATAGTTACTAAATTAAAATGAGAAAATTAAACAAATTTAAATTTTTTATGGTGAAATTTCACCATATATATATATATAATTAAAAAAAAATAATTAGTGTATCATCTAATTGGCAATCAACCAGCAATATTTGACAATTACGATTATTCTATATTTGACAATTACGATTATTCTATGTGCATTTTTTACACTGCAATTAACTTTTTATTCACTCCATTAATCTTTGACCCAAAAAAATGGTTTTTTTTTTATTTCATTTTTTTAAATTATTAGAGGAGAAGATAATCGACTCTGAATTTATTTTTAAAAGAATATACACTTACTGCTAGATTATATTTATGTATGCTCCTACTTTATTTTTAAACAAGAGATATTTTCACATTTTTACTTTTATTCAATTAAAAATTCTATAGATTTTAAAATAAATACCATAAAAATATACATTATAATCTGCAAAAAATTCCCATTCTAATAAAAATGAAAAAAAAAATTAATATTTGATTTCCTATATTATTAAAACAAGAGCTTAGCTCCATTGTATAACAGGGTAAAAATAACTATATACTTACTCAACATGTGAATAAGGTTTCAACCACACTATACATAGCTAGAAGCATAATAGAGCAGAAAGGAGAGGAAAGGATGATAAAATAATTATTTATTTTATTTCACATTTTATTTTTTTAAAGATAGGAAAGTAAAAAATAATTTAATTATTTATCTTCATCCCTAAAAATTAAAATTCGTTACACTTTAAATTGGGTGTAATGAATTTCCCCTCCTAATAACATAAATATCCAACAATTCTTAATTATCAACACTTATTAATTAGATGCCTATTAATTAATTATATGTAATTTGATTGGTCTTTTTATTTTAATTAAAAGTGCAGAGAATGAGATAATTTTATTATAATTATAATTTTTTTATTTATTATTGTAAAAAAAATTATCAATTTAATACCTAAGAATTATTTAAAGGTTGAGATTATCTTATTGTGTAGCTTACAATACACTACCAACTAAAAGAAAATATTTAATGATTTTCATCAATTGTTGATAGTTAGTTAATTAAATGTTAATTATTAAATTGATAACTAATGACTGAATAATTAAATTTATAAAATTAATAGTTAGATAGTTGAGACTCGATAATTTTTAATGTATTTTTTTAAGTATCGAAAAGAGAATTTAATTTTAATGAATTTATATATCAATTTCTAATTACAAGCAACTTGAAATTCTACAATTTGTTAAGCAGAATGAATAGATTAGGTATATATGATACCCTCTAGTTGCCTTTTCAAAAGGAAAGTAAAAGAAAAGAAAAGAAAAAATAAGTACTGTTCACTCATTTAAGTGACAAAGAAGTCAACAAATGAGATGTTGCATGCAAGATCATCCAATGATGGAGAAGGTGGGACCCTTTTGATGATGTGTGAAAGAAACTGAAATGGGTCCCAATTTTTGTGGTCCTTTGTTTTTATTCATATGCTACGTGTCAATTTTAGTTGCTTTGGGAATGAGAGGTCAATAACTGCTTAAGCCTAGGTGTGCCCATGTGACAGTGCTCATTCTTTACATATATATACTCCTTTTTTTTTTTTTTTTTTTTCTTAAAAATTTATTCATTTATATTTTTAATCATCAATTTAAATTTTTAAAAAAATATTTATTTTTTTTATATTTTATCTTTATAATATTTAATTAAAATAAAATAATTTAATTTAAAATAAAATTAATGATATAAAATTAAATAAATCATTTTGAATCGAATTAAAAAGTGTCTTAATATATATGTAAAATTTTAAATAACAAATAAAAAAAATATAAAAAAATAATATTTTTAAAATTATGAAATTTCAGTTTTTGAATATATTAAAATAAATATATAAATAAAATAATAAAAGAACAAATTTTCTTATGTAAGGGCAAATTTGGATCGTTTCGGTAAAAAAATTATATTAATTTGTTGAAAAATTAGTTGAACAACTCAAATTTAATTTTTTATAATAATTTTCTAATTTCATTGCTGTATTTATTAATTTATAATACTACACAAAATTAGCACTTCAGCTTGAGCTCAATTATGCCATTATATTATATGGAGCTAAATTGCCTTAAATACCCACTAATAAATAATTATTACATTTAAGTTTTGTTTAGTATGGTTTTTAAAATATGGTCTTATATTTTAAGGGTATTGTATTAAAAATATTAATTCAAAATTATTTTCATGATAAATTTAATATGTTGGATCATAAATGCTAAAGAATAACTAAATAACACTTTTAAAATTAAATTGTTTTTAACTCATAGATAATTATTGAGTGATTGATTATTGTTTCATAATAAAAATTATAGATTTAAATTTTGATAATCTTCTTTTCCATCAATTCAGAAAAAAAAACATTGCAAAACTTGTAAATAAATATGTCTAAATCTTCTATTTTATATAGTTTTTGGCTTTTTTGCCATAATATATAAAGAGAGAGTGATTTATTTTGGTTGATCAAAATGAAATTAATAATGATTAATTTTAATATATATATATATATATTAGAATTGAGAAGAGGATAATCGATATTAAATTTATTGTCCATATAAATATATATTAATTATTAAATTATATTTCGGTATGTATTAATTATTGTTTTTAATAACTTTATATTTCAAAATTAAACCGTTTCAAGATGTCATACTAAGAAGGGATATAAATAAAAAGAAATGAAATTTAAATATTGGATAATTGGTGAGTGATTATTATTATTATTATATATATATATTGCAATGATTTATATTTTATAATTAAGTTATATATATATATATAT